>JANHGL010016629.1:0-46254 GCA_024611195.1 Ceyx melanurus
GGTTTTGCTGTTGGGCCGCCGTGTTTCGTTCCTTCATCTAGGTTTTTTTTTGGTTGTTTTTTTTTTTTTTTCCAGGTTTTACTTCTTTCCCCCCCCCCCCCCCTTCTCTATATGTTATAACATGATCTTTTTTTTCATGCCATTAAGTCTTTGATTTACAAGTTTGGAGGTGTTGCAAAGGAAACACACAAACTTGCATATGTAAGGAGCATCCAGTGAGTGTTCTCCTTGTGAGCAAGATCCCTGGTAAAACTAATCATTCCGAGCTGGAAATGTGTTAAGGAGTGTGGAGAGAAGTCGATTCCAATCTGGGTGAAACACATTTTCCGTTTTGCTGATGGGGTAAATAGACACCAAGCATTAATCATAAACAATGGTGTTTTATTAGCAATGTGCCATTAAATTATTTCAGCATGTCTTGCTAGAATATTAACAAGAAGTAAAAAATCACCAATATAAGTTTTATATAGAAAATGGAATTTGATCTTTTTTTTTTTTTTTCAGGGTAATGAGAAATGTGATTAAAATGTATGACTGAGAAGAACAATATTCTGATGGGTTTTGTTGCTTTGCAATTAGAATAATTTTAATGATTAGGAGTGGAGTCAAAGTCAAATGCCAGCATCTTTAATAAATCCTTTCCCTGCCTATACAGATTAATATTGTAGATGCAAACTTTTTTAGGTCACAGTGCACCAGGCATCCATCAGAAGTCAGTGCTGCCAACCCAAACACTGCCTCTGGCATATACAATTTAATTATTAATAGTATGTCTCCTAGGTAAACTGTTACACAGTCTTAGGGCCTTGTTTTGTAGTCATTAAAATTGAACATGTTTATATTATTGAAACCCTTGCATTCAGTGTGTAGGCAGAGTTGATCTTAAAGTATCCAAAGAGAATTTACCTGCAGTTCTGTTTCACATTTATAGACATTGCCCCAGCGTAGCTGTGGGATACAATTTTTAGCATTAACACATTTAAATACAGAGCTGTTTGTCAGATTTAACTTTAGGCACATAGAGTAAATAGGACTTTGGCATCTGTGCTTTTCAAACCTGTTGGTTGCTAGGAAATAAGTTTTGTCTGTGTTCAATCAAAGTGCAGTAAGCGTGAAGAAATAATTCTGAAGAGAAAATGGCATTTTAAAATACTTTACATTTGAAATCTTCATTGGTTGTCCTGTTAGGGTCGTCTTTTTTCTTTTTTTCTTTTTTTTTTTTCTTTAAACCTGGCACAGACCATCTGTTTCAGTTCAGTCATTTTAGAAGGAGGGTTGCACTTTGTAGATAAATAGTGTTTGTTGGTACCCATTATAGCAAGAGTCTAATGTGAAATCTGAATGCACCAGCCTAATTTTACCTCTTGGAATCACTGAGCATTAATGGGAAATTGTTTATAAAACAGCTCTTCACTTGCAATATGAAATACTGAAAAGCTTATTGTTTGTCTAATATTGCAGTGTTTGTCCAAGCAAACAAGTTGCAGCAGCATATTTTCTCAGCCCATGGACAAGAGGACAAGATCTATGACTGCACACAGTGTCCACAGAAGTTCTTCTTCCAAACAGAGCTGCAGGTACCACCCTGGTGTTTATTACCTGGCAGTTATCATAGCATTGGGTGTTTGATAGCTGAGTTCAAAGCTTTACTTGCCATGACCCCCTCTGATTCTTATAATCAGGATGGGAATGAGGGAATGACAAGAGAAATAACTGGTGATTCACCTCATGCTGCTTCAGAAAGGTGCTGGCAGAAATCCACCTTTGGATTCTTGCTCCGTAGGTTGTTGCAGCTCAATATATTCTTGAGGAAAGGGAATAGGCATCCTGTTTTTCTGTTTGATAAAACATTTACTGGAGCAGTGAAATGAAAGTTGAACAGACTCTTTGGTCTCTAAATGTGAAAGTTGGTTTACTTGCTGGCAATTTCCTATCAACACTAACTTGGTGGGGAAAAAAACCCACTAGGGTCAAATGAATGGTGCTTGTGTGCTGTTGTCAGGCCTGTAAGGATAGTGATGGCAAACAAAAGGACAGAGGAAGAAATAAATGTTGAACAAGGTATGAAAACTATTTTGGATTAAGGGATTATTTACTATATATTAGCATTCTGCATGGTCTTGCAGTGAGGAGTGGTGGGGTGTTACTCCTGATGTGGTGTTACACTTTAGAGACAGCAGCAGAAGGTTGTTTCTAAATTGTATTGAAGTATTAAGATTGGTTGAAAGAGGAAAAATGTTCAGAGTCTGGGATGGTCTATAGGGATGAAACAAGGAAAAATACTTTTACAGGATACCAAGTGCCATTGAACTTTTATTTGGAAAGAAGAGATTTTGCAGCATTGAGGGTTTTTCAGTAGTTTTTCTATAACATGAACCTCCATCTCTAAGTCCCTTGACTGAGGTATTCACAATTAATTTTGCTTTTGACCAGAGCTGGATTTCATCTCATCATCAGAGGGAAAAGGCCAGTGAGGCATGTGCACACAAATGCAATTTAGTATCTCCCTTAATGCAAGTTTTACACACTGAAAACCTGATATTAATGTTTTGCATGACTATATGAAATGCTTCATTGGAGAAAAAACATTCATGAATTCATTGTGTGGGAAATTTGTATTCTATCAATTGCACTGCATTTTCTCTTTCCTAATTTCTTTCTGCATAAGAACAATATGGAATAAAGCCTTTCTTGGTGGAGCCCAAGGTCATCAGAGCTCCTGTAGTACCTGCAGTACCATACTGCAACACTCCAAGGTGTTTTTCTGTATTGCACCTCAAGCTCTGACCCAAAGAGGATGAGGAGGAGGACAAAGAAAAGAAAATTAAAAGTTGGGTGTTGAAGGAAAAAGACACTTAGACATAATGATAATCAGAAAGAGGCAAGGTTGAGTTTTGTCAGAAAATGGTCTGGTTTGTATAGAAAGTTACTAGATTTGTGAGAAAAGTAAAGAAGATACTAAGAGGAATGAGAAAAAGTCAGAAAATAATTTTGTTGTATGTGTTTCTTTCACCTATATGATTGTTGTGTAGTTCTTTTCTTTGATACTTTTGGTTAAAATACTTTTTGGGTTTTTCTGCAAAGTGTTTCCAGTAAGATGGAGCTACTTTTTCAGGAAAATAAAGTGTTTAAATATTTCTGCTCATAGATTTTCACAAATTCTGTTGTTTATTATGGATTAATCACAATGAGGACATAGGGAGAAGTACAGACATCAGCACTTTCTGGAAAGAGTGGGATTGTGAGGGAAGAAAGACCAAAAAAAAAATAATAAAAGGAAAAAAAAAATGAAAAGGGAAGATGCAGGAATGCAAAAGACATTAATGCAAAGAAACAGGAAGAAGAGGATGGGAATTAGTTCTACCAGCAGAATAAAGAAGGAATTTCAGAAAGGTAGAATAGGTAACTGCATGATGAAGATGCAGAATATCCAGCAATCCAGGTGTGGCTGTGACGTGTAGTCACCTCCTGACTAGGCTGTCCCTGGAAAATCAGCTTTCCTTTCAAAAACACAGAGTCCCAAGCAGCTGCCTGAAGCTTTGTTTTGGTTTTTTTTAATTGTAATAAAAGGCATATGTTTTCCCATTCCAAATACATCCCTGCCCAAGACTGAGGGCAAGGTTTTGCTCTCTCCATCTAAGCCTAATCCATTACAACTTCAGTGTAATGGAGGCACCTGGATTTCCAGTGAAGGGCACAAAAGGGTGTTGCTACAGAGAGACAAATTAGGCTCTCCATCGGCTCAGTGACACTCAGTGTGGTGGTTGTTCCATGCTGCAGGAGGCTCTTAATAGACCACATCTCCATACCCTTAGAGACAGCCTCTCTCTGGCTTATCTATACTTGCAAAAAGGAAAAGGTATTAATTTTCTTACTGAATTCATTATGTTTATTATTTTAATTAACTTGAGTAGCCCCACCCCAGTCGAGAATACACTATGTTTAAAAAAATGCAGAACCATCATCTCATTTGCATTTATGTGTTGGGATCACTGGCTTTCTGCTCTTGCCTCCAGATATCTACCCAGGTTGGTGAAAGGGCAGCAAAGCACTTAGGCAGAGCAGTAGACACTGACCTTTGGACTCTGCTTTTGCTGAAAATGCATTGATCTTGAGCTCAGTCTCATTTAAAACGTGTTCTAGGGGGCATGGCTTTGTTCAGGCTATCCAACAGCTGAAGCTGTGGAATCTTTGGCAACTCACCTCCAGGTTGCTTTTCTATCCCTTCATATTCCTGTGGGTTGTGTTGGGGCTTGCAGAGTGACAGTGTATTTATTCCTCTGTCAGGAATGGTTCCTTGCTTTTAATATAAACATGCATCTAAAGTGCATGGCCCGTGCATGAGAGATGCTGCTCACCCTAGATGAGAAGCCCTGGACAGCACTCCATGGCTGCAGTTCAGAGTAGGACCATGAACAAGGTAGAGCAGAACACAACAGCACTTCAGCCCTGTCCACATGTATAGTGCAGCTGATCATTAAAGGGAATTAATTCAGGGGGTACACAAAATAAATGCTTAGCTTAGTGTTTTGCCCAGTGTGATTCTTTGCTTAACATTTTCTGACTCCTGTGCCAGGGAAGAGCAGGCTCTAGGAGCATAAGAAGAATCCCCACATACTACATTTGGCTCACCTTGGTGGAGTTACTATCCCCTCATTACCAGTCTTCTCAGTGTGAAGAACAAGTAGATCTCTCTTCAGAGGTTTCCATGATTTCACTCCAGATCCTTGTTAGGAATGCAAGACAATCCCATAGGACCACGTAGGGGTGAGAACAGAGAGAAAATGACCAGTCCTGAAAATCAAACCTGGAATGTATTACTCAACCTTGAAGTTGAAATAATGAGATTTTACAGGAATTTGCTCTTTGTTTTAAGATCCTCTCCATAACTTGCCCCTCTCCCACCTTTGACACTTCCTTTAAATAGCTTTGTGCTCTGTGGTTATTGTGCCAGCATTACATTCTTGGAGATACTACCTCCATGAAAAAGAAAACAAATGGAAACCTTCTGCAGCAGTTAGAAGTGTATGTTTTAAGAGTGTTCAGAGTTGTGAATTTTCATACTGCCATGTTTAAAAGCCTATGTGGTATATTTATGCTTCTGAAATGGTGTTGAAAAAGTATGTCCCAATAATGTTTATTCATTAGAATGGAAAGCTATTAAGAAGACCTGCTTGTTACACTGAGGTTTTTCAGAAATAGGCTTGTAATATCCTTTAAAATCAGAAACATATCCCATCTAGGTATCAGATAAGGAAGCTGCAAGGTAGGTTTGTTTGTAGGATGTCTAGATGTCTCCCCAAAGAGGAAACTCTTCTAACTGAACACCTGAAGTATGACCATACAGTTCTCTGTACAGGGTGGATATAACTAAACCTGTCTTCTCCATCCCTCATCCCTAATACAGAACTTTTAATTAATAAGCAAGTAAATAAACTTATCACTAATTTAGCTTATTATTGAATTTTCATTAAGTTATGATGATTTGTGCCTGTTAAAACTTCTCATTCTTGTCCTCATGCTATTTACAGAGCCTATTTCTTTTGCCTTAGTCTTTCAGCTTAGGCTTGGGTGTTTGTGTTCCCTGGTCTCTAGTGAGGAATAGCCCTCCCTTTCCTATTTCCAGTCCTAGTGTGACTTCCATAGTCAACACAACATATCGTGGTGTTTGTGGGGAGCAGGGAGAAACTCTTTTGGGGCGTTACCAAGAGTGAATGGATTCAGTTTGGATTTTTTTTAGATGTTGCTGGGTCAGAGAGCTACCAACATCTGGTAGAAATGCTGAATAATTATATTGGTTTTCTCAGCCTTCTGTCAGTGACGATAGTGAATAGGATACTAACCATGATTACATGACCTTTCTGGACCATTTTACCCAGTACAAAAACTGTCTCTTTTTGGCAAATTAGAGCATTTACCTAACATTTTGTGACTAATAATTAGTTACCCCTGGGGTAGTTAAGTGTCCCTGCTTTAGAGACATAAAAACTAGGGCAAGAAATAATTGGATCAGCAGTCGCTTCCGATCCTGTTCAAAAGGGACCTGGCCTCAGATTCACGCCCTTGCTGCTTCCCGTCTGGACTCCATCAGCACAGAATACCTGGGCATGAAGCCATCAGCCTGTAGGATGTTCCAGCTAGTACAGAGAGCTGCAGCACTCTTCCTCAGTAGCAGAGGAGACCTGGAGCATAGTCAGCCTGCTCTCTTGCTGTCTACACTGCCTTCCTAAATGTTTGTCCCATTCTGCTTTAAGCAATCCTTAATATTCTTGGTGGTCCAGCACATCTTGGAAATCACCCGAGAATTACTCTCCGTTTGATAACAACACAGAAGTTGACAGCCCTGCTTTGTGAGCTTTTTTATCAGAGCTGAAGCTAGAACTGTCTCAAAGACTGTCCTGGGGGCTGTGCAACAGACTTCCACAGCAGTTACTATCATGAATGTCCTCAGCTTACTCTTCTAAGAGTAGGGTGCATTTAGAGATGCCAAAGGTTCCCTTCTCTCATGGAACCACATACCTGTGTGTAGATTCTAACCCTTCCCCAAAACCCCAACCCACAACAACAGAGCTCTTCCAAAACGAAATGCACAGTTCCCTCCCTGGGGGACAGATGAAAGAAAGAATGAAGCACTCATAGCAGATGTTACTCGTGTCACTGAAAACAGCAGGAGAACATTCCCTGTTCCCAGTGCAAGCAGCTGAAGCAAAGTGGGGCAGAGGCAGCATAGAAGAGTCTCTAGAAGTTTTATGTAGCTTGATGTGTATCCCTCTCTGGATGTCCAGTTCTAACATTTTTATATCCCAAGGTTAGTGCTATAGAAACCAATCATCTAGTTTCTTCTTCATTTCTTTAAGGGTTAAACTTCCCAAAGATCTCTTCATTGTAAATGCTCCCAAAGACTTCAAAATGGCCTTTTAAATCCCCTTGACCTGAGCTGAAGCAGAGCTAAGCAAGCTGTAGGCTGTTTGAAGAACTACAAGACTTGATGAGATCTTTATTTTAGACAGTAGCAGAGCTGGGACTCAAACACTTGTCTTGCCCTGTTTGGGGGTCAGCTAGAAAAAACTGCTAATTAGCCCGAGTTGGGGTTGTCTCCTTGTGGCTTCTGAGGGTCAACTGGGCAAGAGATTGTTGTGGGAATAGCATCAGCAACAGCAGCGGTTGCACCACTAATCCACGTGGGATGGTTTTGCCAAGGCCCCAGAGCAGTTGAGTCGGTGCGTGGTGCGGGTCCCAAGGCCAAGCCTGCCATGACAGCAGGGACACCATGAATAATTTATACTCTTTACACAAAAACAGGGACAAAACTCTCAAACCTGCAGGTGATGTTAGGTTTTCAGGGATGTTTTCTTCACACAAAGAAAAGGCCTCAAAACATTTTATTTTTTTTAAAGTGAAACTGGAGATTAGTTCTGGCATTTCTAGGTCCCCAGACTCATAGGGTAAGGAGTGGAACACAGACGCTGGCTTTCTAGGCCCCAAAGGCCAGGAGTCAGCAGGGAATAACTTTGTCAGCTCTTCTTAAAAAGAAGCCTACCTGAAATCCAATTAACAATCAAAGCTTTAGGCCAACATTTTCAAACTCACTGGCCTATTTCTGACAGGGTGCTGAGTGCTTCTGGCTGCATTTAAGACCAGTTCAAGATGCTGGTGCTGAGTATGTTAGGAAATCAGGTCATAAATGCCTGAAGTTAGGAACCTTGATAAAAGCATAGGTGCTGAGCAGCCATAGCCTCATTTAAGTATTCAGCAAAACACTTTGGATGCCTGAATACAGGCACCACATCCAGTGATGTTGCCCTTAGTCCTTAGCAGGCAGTCAGGGGGCTTTTGTCAGAGCAGATGCCCAGAAGTCAGGAGAGCTGGATTCACTTGCAAGGTCAGTTTCTAACTTACTCCACTTAAGCATGCAGGCTCTTCATCACCTGAGTGAGGATGCTGATAATAATACGTGTTCCAGAGGTGGTAGGATTGTAATTAATGCTTTGTTAGGAGGGAACTAGATAGAGCTGCATGCATTGCAAGGATTAATGCTTCGAGTGCTTTTCTTTCTTCAACCCTCCCTGTGTTTTCTGTTTCAGATAGCTATATGGATATTAGTGTGCACCACTATGTGCATTGACCAGTTGACCATGTCTTCCAAGTTTTTAAAAATTCAGGCTTGTGTTACTGAGACTTGAAACTTGGTTCCCTAGAAGGGAGAATTATTTTCTTTGCAGATTTTCCCAAAAAGGCAATCAAGAGAAGCATGGTGGAGGCACTCATGCATTAGCTCTTTAAGGACAGAGCTTCAAAGTGTTTCCCCTCCAAGTCTTTTGCTTCAATGTCAAACAAACTTTAAATACCAAAAAAAAATTACTTTGAATTCCATTCCAGTGCCCCTTCCCTCCCGGGGATTGAGGGGTGTTACGGCCATATTAGGTTTTCATGCGGTAATTCTTTGCTAAATAAGAAATTTCCAGGTTTAGAGCTGGTGAGTTCACCAGCCTTTCATTGGCCTATTCAAATGTAAACACTCCCTGTGGGTACTTCATTACCTCATGAATATTTATAGCAGATTGCAAAGCCCACCAAGCCCCAAGTGCCAGAGTTTTTCAGGGACCATTTTGATTTTGCTAAATAGCGCTTGACAAAGATGGACTTGGTGTTAACAAGTCCTGCTTGTCTCCACACACTCCATACACTGGGAACTCTACATGCAACAGCCTGTGAAACTTTCCACGCTTTTTCCTGTAAGTAAGCAGGAAACAATGTGTTCACAACATCCCTTAGACATTCCCAGAAAGTACCTTAAATTTCTTGAATCACAGGGTTGTTTTTCCAGATGCGTGAGTGATGTTATTGATGAAATTACAGAATTAATTGACAGACAGTGTTAGCAGTTAAGTGATTAATATTGCCTTTAAATACACCATTTTAATTTTGACAAGCAATTCAGAGTTAAGGAACAGTAAAATGGCAAAAGATTGGAACATAAATATACTGTCCAAAATAAGTACTGATCTACACCCTGAAGTACCCATACAAAAATAATCAAGAATGTATATTCCTTCTCTTTCAAGTGGGATAGTCTAATATGTAAGCACTTGAATATATGTCCCTCTTTTGCTTATTCCTTCCTATTTATGCTCTTGTGTATCAGGATTCTTTTTGTGAAATACAGTTATCTATTTAAAACAAATGAGTATCAACAGAAAAGATTAACCCAGGCTATGCATCTGTTCTCCTTATTGCCTTGTTTAATCAACATGAAATAAATTCTGTAGCATCAGGTAATACAGTACAGTTCATAATCCTTGTGACTGCAAAGACTGTCATGCAAATATGTTAAATAAAGTTTGCTGTCTCCAGTCTGAAAGCAGCATGAAACCATGGCAATCAGAAGATAAGCTCCACTGTTCCTTTGTCCTTTTAAGTATCATCTCTGCAACATCTCGGTGATATATCACATGTCAACATTAACATCATGATTTCTCATTGTTCTGGCAAACGGAACAGCAAGGTGTGTGAGATTTCAGCCTAAAGAAGCAAGTCAGAAGTTGCTGCAGGAAGGAAAATGAGCAGAAAGGAAAATGCACAGAAAGGCAGAATTAAAAGGAAAACAAAGGCAAAGGAGTCAAAGAGAAGTAGAAAGGAGATTACGGGGCAAAGAAAGAAATAAGACAGAAATAATAGTGCTCAGGAAGGCAAACGTTTTTCTGCTGAGTGATGCTGATAGTAATGATAAGGCACTTGTAAAAATAAATCATGTTAGCAATAAGGGCAACATCAGTTATTGCATAAAGGCCAATTTCTACCCTCAGTCCTTGCAGAAACCTCTGTGAACATCAGGGAGTCCTGTTATAGATTGAGGGCAGGGGAAGCAGTAAATATATTCCCTGACCCACAAATAATCATTAGAAATGGAATTCTGCCCTTTGTAGAAAATGAGGTTTTATCATCTGTGCCCTGACTGTTTCAGCCTACACTTTGCCATTAGTCAGATCAGTTGGCTCATACACCTGGAGTAAGCAGAAGAAATAAGCACTGTGTTTACATCTGAATAATTTCCCTGGTAGGTCAGTTCATTTCTCTTAATTGTCCATGCATTAATTTCTTGCTAATGTAGTTGATGTCAATGAGTGATTTTCTGTGCTAAACAGGAAGCTTCTTCGTTCTAGGACACGCTCCTTCTTACCACTGCCCTGCTGTTAGCTACCAGTAGCTGCCATTATATTATCTTTCATCTGGCCCAGAGCTGACAACAGATGGCCATCTCCAGGACTGCCATCAGTGTGACTTTATGAAGCATCCAGCTATGGTGTACTGAGGAGCTTCGTGGCCAGCTCTGCAAATCTGCCTCCCTTCCCCCAGCCCCGCTGCTGGCCCCCCTCACTTATCCCCATGAATAAGCTCCTGGTTCCTGGCTTCCCTCTCCACTCGTCCTGCGGTTCCCCAGTGAGCGATGGCACAATCTTATCACTGGAGGTCTGTCCCCTTTCCCTCTGTAGCACTGGCAGGAGGTTGCCATGGCCCTGTACCCCCCACCATTCTCACCCCTCCATGTGTTCAGTGTTGCAAAGCAGAGGGAGAGGGGATCAGTAGGAGCAAACCTGCAGCCTCCTAAGTTTTGTAGTATTCCTGTACCTTCCTCCATCACCGAGTTTAGCTCGGCATCTCCTCAAGCTCCAGGGATTTGGAGAGAGAGGGGATGTTCTTTGTGGTTTTTTTCATGTTCCACAAGGCATGCTGCCAAAGTAAGACTGAGTATATCAAGTGTGAACGGAACTGAAATATCAATTAGAGACCCGAAGTGGAGAAAAGTATAAAATTCACCAGCATCCTGATTCCATTGACACGTTAGATCATTGGAAAAAGCTGTTTCAACGAGGTGGCTGCTGTGCATTTTGGAGAGGGATGTAACATTTGCTCATGACAGAGTTTTTTCTAAAGCAAGGTACCTCCGGAGCTGAACCCATATTTTAAGAGAAATTCACATTTATATCCTTTATTGTGATATTTGCAGCAAGTCTACAGCTAGTAACAGTCTCTGCCCTCCAGCTATAAAGGAGTAAGGCTCCATTGTTGGAGAGAGAGCAGCATTCTGTGTGAAAGGCTGAGATGTGGTAGGCAAGATGAATAGTGCTTAAAAGCAGTGCTTGCGGTGCTGTCATTTAGAACAGGAACACTGAGGGTTTAAACGAAAGTGAAAGGCATGGTAAATGAATCCTTTAAAATTGGTCAGATTTTCAGCTGCCTAAAAATAACAAGTTTTCTCCATTGATAGGTTCATGGAGTAGGAGGAAAGTTGGGAGGGTTTCAATTCCCCCAGGGAGGAGGTGCAGATAGTTTGTGAAAACAAGGTGTGGTCAGTGATTCAGAAAGAGACACATCCAGGAAACTCCAGTAAACAGCAATCTTGGCTCTGAAGTGGTGACTTTCCCTCTTTTTCCTCTTTTTTTTTTTTCCCTTCTTTTTTCTTAAAAAAAAAAAAAAGCATAATTAAATTGCTCTGTTCCAAACATTAGTGAAAAAGACTCAGATGCAGATGGCTACACAACTGGAGCTGCTCAATACAAAACCCAACCAGGAGGAACAGCTTTTAGGTTCAGCTTTTCTACCTGTTACTGGGGTCAGGTTCATAATGCTTTGATCAAACTGAAATATGATTTTGGGTGGAAAAAGAGTAGATTTTTGCAGACTCTTGTGATTATTTTTTTTTATTTAAGCTGAGCTTCCTTTGTGTTCAAAGCTGAAAAGGAGTGTCCTCTACCCTGTTAACAAGGGAAGAAAGAGATGATTCAGTCCCCAGTACTGCTGAGTTACACACATTTCTCCGTGCAGCTCCAGTTGTTTGTCTGTATTGTTACAGGCTGGGTTTGCAGTGCAGTCTCTAGACACGGGCACTGCTCGTGGGTGT
Organism: Ceyx melanurus; assembly: GCA_024611195.1. Lineage (NCBI taxonomy): Eukaryota > Metazoa > Chordata > Aves > Coraciiformes > Alcedinidae > Ceyx > Ceyx melanurus. The sequence goes on from JANHGL010016629.1 coordinate 11,903, forward strand.
GTAAATCTGTTTAGGGACACTGCCAGTGAATACTCCAGTGAATTCTCTTCCTCCTCCCCACACTCAGAGGGTATGGATGTGTGCTGTGTAACATAAAGAACCCGTGCTATTGTTAAATATTAGTGTTGCATTTTGCTTTGCTTTGCGGTTGTAAAGGTGAAAGGTGATTGTGCAGGAAAATGGAACAGTATATTTGCTGTGAGACAAGCACTAAGAACTCACTCCCATGCTCAGTTATAATTCATGACTGTACTGGTGGGAAGCCCTTATCCCTCTGTGGAGTTAATGCATCTCTACTGTAGCCTGCTGAGAGCACCCTGTGTCCCCTCCCACCATCTGTGCATTCACTTGCTGCTTTCTCTCTCTCCACTGCGAGATCTCTGGGTGTTAAAACTGTCAGGCTCCTACTGCCTGGTAAAGGTGGCTTTATGATGTGTATTAATGCAGGGTTGTCACTGAAAGGGTGAGGAGATGGGAAAGGGGAATGCTACCATTTGTTTTCAGCTTGTTAGAAAAGGCTGATGAGCAAATAGGTGGATTTGTTATTTCAAGCAGGGAACAGCTTCGAACAGGGACTAGAAATTGCCACAATGTAGGGCAAGAGCTACTGGTGGCAAAGGCATCTTTGTTCCCAATCTGGGCAGATTTTACCTATTCTTGGTGCAGTGGATCTCTGTTTCTCCATGTCAAGCTCTGAACCTATGGCATTGTAAATGGAATAATATTTATTTACCCATCAGCTGGCTTACCTGATAAGTATTTTATTTTCTACAAGTTGATCTCCTCTTGTAGCTGCAAAGCTTTCTTGCAGGCTGCAAGTTAATTGCTTCTATGCTACCTGAGACTTGAAATTCATGTGACCAAGTGCTATAAACTAGCACAATCTTACTTAAATAGGTACTGTAAGAAGATTTTTTATCATTATTATTATTGCTGTAAGGCACTGTCAGAAGACCAGTGAGACTGTCTAGCTTTGAAAGAACTGAACTCAGTTCACAGAGGTTTGAGGTGATGCTTTATCAACCTGGCACCTTACTGCAATATTAGACTCAGAATACAGTTAAAAGACCATGTACTTGACTGTCACAGCAATATTAATTTGCAGTGTTTCACTGAATGTAATCTCATGTAGTCTGTTGTTTATATTCCTTTAAAACTTGTAAATCAAATCCAGCCCCGGAATACCAGTGGATGAATTTAACAGATGTGCTGCCATAAGGGACCTGCTAGGTTATAAACTGCAGAAATGATCTTTTTTTCTCTTTCAGATTCCTAGGTTATTCCAGGGAGATTTAGGAACCACAGAAGTTAGGTGGAAGGTCATGCATTAGGACGGTAGCACCCACCCAGTGCTCGAGTTGGGTGTAATTGTAAGGAAATCCACCTCTAATCACTTTGTTATTCAGTTACAGCATCCTGCTGAAGCTGCCGAGCAAAAGTAGGGCAAGAATGACTTCAGGAGCTGTGTCCAGGTTTTCTTACGTGAAAGATCACTTTGAGATGACACAGCTGAGTAGTCAGGCTGAAATCCTAGTTGGTATTTTATTAATTTTGCACCAAGATAAATCCTGAAACTCTGACAAACTCCATGACAGGTGAAATTCCTTCTTGCAGAATCTGCTCAGCAAGAGGCTGCTCATTTCGTTCTGTTCGGAGGCAGGCAACAGGAGGGCAGCTTTATAATCAGCCCTCAAAGGAGCCCCGGCCGCCCCAGAGCCTTGGACTGATTGAATAACTCCTGGGCCTCTTCCCCTAGGCCTCCATCAGCAGGGGTCCTGTGGAAAGCAATCTCCCGCAGACTGGCACTGAAGTGAGCTTTAAACTACTATTTTCTGCTCTCCAGAGGAGCCTGGAGTACTAAAAGATAGATGGACTGCAGATATTTTATGAGAAACTGTCAGAAGAAGAGCAGAGTAAATGTTTTTTTTCCTCTTTCTTTGAGTCACACGCTGCATCACTGTAGATTTTTTTTCCCAGAATCGTTTATACTGAAAGTTTGAAATTAATTGGTTGCTAACCTTAATTTCTCCTCCCTACTTTTTCTAATTTTTTTTTTCCTTCCCTCTTCTTATTTTCCTTTGTTTTCCTTTTTTTTTTTTTTTCTTAAATATTCACTCGGAGGCCCTTTGCTTAACCACAGTTGCAGAAAATCAGTACCATTTGCACTGAAATATTTATAATGACAGAATGAAAAATTGGATTCATTTTCTGGCCTGCAGCCCAACAGTCTGCAACTTTGTGCAGCATTGTTTAGCATCTCTCATTCCTCCCTTTCACTGGGGTCGTTTTCAGACACACACGCGCACGCTGCCCCTGCTTCAGAGGAATGTTTAGCAAAACACAGAGCCATTTTTAACCTCAGCCTTGAGAAAACAACTCATCTCTAACCTTGCCACTATTGGGGGGGTGAGGAGAAGCAAAGAGAAAGGTCCCTAGGAGGTGTGTAGAATAATCCCTGGTACAGGAGAGATTGTGGAGGATGACATGGAGTCATCTGTCCTCTGCAGCAGAGCGGCGTGTGGCTGGAGTCCAGCGAGTTGCTTCAGTGGCTTGCAAGGGAGTCAAGGTGGATTTAGCACCAGGCTGGATAACAGGATCTCTCCAGTAATCCTTCTTCTGCCACCAGTTCCCTCGGTGGCCTCGGGAACCTCATTTGCCCACGAAGGGAGTAGGTTGTCAAAAGCTCCCTTTTGTGCGTGAACACAGACTGTGCCTGTAAAAATGTCCTTTGCACCTCCAGAAAACAGAGGATGCTGGAACTGTACATATTTACTTCCCTCACAGCAATGGTGTGAAGGTGAAGTGGTTGATGTTTGCAAAGTGCTTTGAAAATGAAAGTGCAGATCCTCGGGCTCCAATTTGCATCCCTTGCCAGTATAAAAGGTACCTTAGTCAGACAGCCAAGGATTCCCTCAGTACGCAGCAATTCCTGTTTATTTTGCTAGCTGGTTCTGTATCACTCCCTTCTGGTCCTCACAAGCGTGTCTCAGACTCCAATGAATTCCAGGGATTTTTAATTGATATAACAATCCCATGGCAGCTATTAGGAGTTGGCATAAGTTTGGGCAGCCTTAGAAATGCTTCAACGTGCAGTGAGGACTGTGGTGGCCCCAGATTTGAATGTTTAGGCTGTGTGGATTTACAAAAATATACAGTGGTTGTATAGGAATTAGTCTGAAAATGTAAATGGTTTAGCAGAGAATAGAAGTCTCTGCAGCTGTTGGACTGTTGTGCAGACATCAATAGAGAAATAGATCTATGAAAAGTCATTTCAAAACCCCATAGAAACGGTTCTTTTCTGTTCTGCAGACAGTCTTGACAATTGCATTAGTTTCTGGAAAAGCCCTGTGGCCAAAATCTGAATCCCTAATGCCTAAAAAAAAGAAACTTGGAGATGATACTGGGTCCCCTAAGGAAGCAGGCTGGGTGTGAAGTTAGGATTCTGCAAGATCTTGAGAATCTACTGGAAATGCAGGTGCCAGAAATTGCCCATCAAGTCCAAAACCATCATCTTGCTGACTTGGCCACTCTTGAATTCACAACATGGCTCTGGTGCTGATAACAGGGATCTGTGTGTAGTTCCAGATGCTGGTCTCTAGTCCCCAGCCCTCTTCTGAGCACAGAATTTTTCTTTCTTTTGGTTCTTCTGTTAAGATCATCAAAATTGTGGTTCCCTCTCAGTGGCCTTAGGAGCACAGCCCAAGCAGCTGTGCCTACTGCAAGGGACAGACACCTGCTGTAAGCTCAGCTGGGTTCACCACGTTCCGTGGTTTTTGAGCTATTCATACCTTTTCTCATTCAAAAGTTTCTTACCAACTTGCAGATTTGCCTTTTTACCATGTTCCCAAGACAGTTTGACAGGTCAGCCTGAAGTGATGAGCGTTCTGACATAAACTGCACTGTGTCTTAGAAATTTTGCCTGCAGTTGTTTTACTGTACTATTGCTTTGATTTGAAAAGGAACTTTCTACAAAGTGGTGTTTAGGATATAAGGAAAAAAAAATTCCAATATTGTGCTGCATACATTACTGAGATTTTCTGCTTAGCCTTCATTATTGCATTCTGGATTTCTTTTTTTTCCTTCACGTATGTAAATGGAGAACAGTATAATTTTCTATAATTTTTCACAGTTACCAAGAAGAAAAATAGTAGAAGAAAGAATGTGAAAATTTTGCATATTTAATTGCCTATATTAAATATATTTTTTTAAACTGCTATTTTGAAAGCAGATTGCCCTGTCAAGTTAATGACATTTTAAGGGAAGACAGCCCCAGAGGAGGCTCTTTCAAATCCCAAATTACTTCCTTGGTTGAGCTGACCAGAACACAAATACACAGGCGTGGAAAATGCCATAAGATGATGAAAAGATTTGTGGAGGCAATAGGCTACAGACTGCAGTGAAGCGACAGTACACATCTAATGGGGTGGTGCAAAACTGTGCCCCACCACCAGGGACTGTAAAACTAGTCCCCAAACAAACGTGTTATTGTGGAAGACAGAACCTCTCTAGCAAAGCTGCATTCTCTGTGGGCCTGAACCAGTGCTTTGGGTTTGTTTTCCTGTTTGCAGTGCCAGCCTGTTTACCAAAGTTATTAGTTTATACATTTTGCCAAGGTAAAGTAACTGTGAGAGCTTTAAATTAGAATAAGTGCCACTTCTGTGTGGCAGGTTCCTTTGAGGGCTGATTAGAAAGCAGGCCTCCTGTTGCCTGCCCCTTTATGCTGTGGGTACTTGTTTACAGCTTACCTTTGAATTTATAGCTGTGTGCCCAGTGTACGACAAATCGCCCTCCGATAGCAACGAGCCTGCTCTTTGTATTAGTTTTTTTTCCTAGGATCAAGCTAATACTTCACTTTAAAGAGTTATTTTAATTAGGTGGGTTTTATTTTAATGAATTAAAATTAACTCGGAGTAGCAAATTATGTAAGGCTGCGAGGGTTACAGATTAGCCTCACCATAGCTACAGCACATCTTTTTGTAAAGGAATTAAAGTTCTGCATTGTAGGCACCTTGGCACGAGGCATAGACAGCAAATGAGTGTGTCATCTCCAGCTATTTTCCTCCTAATCAAAAACACTCCTAATGGGCAACAAGGGGTGAAAACAGCAGCTGCATGGGGCTTGATCCACTAGCAGGAGAGAGCCAAGGAGATGGGAGTGCCATGACATCATGGAGACATCTAAGGAGACAGAGGTGCCATAGCATCATGGAGACAGCCAAGGAGACAGGAGTGCCATGGCATCATGGAGACAGCCAGAGAAACAGGATTGCCATGGCTTCATGGAGACAGCCAGGGAAACAGGATTGCCATGGCTTCATGGAGACAGCCAGGGAGACAGGAGTGCCATGGCATCACAAGCCAAACCCAGAGGTGAGTGGCCATCGCTTTGGCAGTCAGTGCAGGGGCAGGATCTAAGGACATGTCTGGTTTGCATCATTGTCACTGGCCAGCTGTGTGACAGGAAACAGAGTGACCCACCTCAGACAATGACATCTGGTGGGAGGATGCTTCATCCCTGGCAGGGAGGAAGAAAAAAGGCATAAATTGATGCTCAGTTGTGTAGTACTTCTAGTTTGGGGAGGGAAGTATTCAAATGCACAAGTTGGGCTTGACTGTTTTCCCCCTTTTATGTTTTCAAAACAGAAGAAAGTGAGAGTAAAATTCCTCCCATTTATATTGGTCACATTTCACACTTCTTTTACACAAATACACATGACAACAAAACCAGAAGACAATAGAGAATGCAGACTTTTCAGTTTTACAACCAGCAACCACAATGACAAACATAAAATGTAGTTGTCCTGGTACCACGTGTCAGTAAATGCTCCAGATTTATTGATTTACAGTGTGTGTCCTTACAAAATTTAGAGAAGTAGTGACTTCGTTAGTGCAAAATAGTATTCTCTCTAAAAGTCTCCTTTACATTGTAGAGTTTCTTGGACTGAAAAGGAGGGAACTTAGATGAGGTTGGTCTAAGAACAAAACATTTCAATATCTGGTTCTTAACTGTCTGAGATTTTTACCAGCTATAAAGGCATAAAAATTGTCTTGATTTTCTTTTCCAACAAGTAGATGTATAATTCACACATACACCAAGCCTGCCACATAAGAGTTGTCCCAGTTCCCAGTATTCCTTGTTTGAAGAGCTGTAGGAATAAGGACTGTAAGATATCCAAGATGGGCTGGCACAGTAACCAGTTGTGAAGGAAGTCAGAGAGCAAAAGCCGTGGGGGTCTCTGCTCTACAGCTCAGAAACCTTTGGCTTTTACCATCAAATCTGCTCAGTCTGGGTTTCCTTGCAAGCTGTCCTGAAGGAAAAAGATGCAGCAGAGTTTGAGGCATTTAGAAGGAGGAGAGCTAGCAGAACTAGGTTTTCCTTGTCTTTCCCACACATTCTGAACTTGACATAACCATGGACAAGGGGACTGTTTTCAGTTGTATTTCTGATTTCAGGATCCAAAATACACACCATATGTTCTCTTAACTGGGTGTATATATGTTTTCTGGCTGGATAAATACCAAATAGAATTTCCATGTACAAAAGCCAGGCGATTTGAAAACTGAGCTAGTGGAGGGTTTGCTTTTAGCTGAGTGAAAACAGTGTTAGTTGCTTTCAGTTAATCTTGGGCTCATCCATAACCTGCAGTGTGCTGAGTGCTGCTGTACAAGCCCCACATACTGGCTGGCAATGGGTGGGGAATCCAGATTCCAGGCTGTCCCTTTGTCACCTGGAAAGCACAATAACCAGTGTTATGTCACAAGGCAGGGAGGTGAACTCAGTGATCGATACAACTGTGGGATGCATCTGTCCATCAGTAAGAGTGCACATAAGTTATTGTGCTTTTCTTTCAGGGTATATCAAGAAACTTGTCATTTCACCAGTTCAGTGGAATGCTTGTACGTGCACCTGTGGAAAACTGGAAAGAATCATTGTTTTAAAGGTTGCCCTTTGCATATAAATCACAGCTCTGTGTGCTTCCCCATTTTAATTGGGTGACCTTTTGAATCCTATGGACAGGAGCTGAAACTCAGGGCCTGCCGGTTGCTTTAAGATTTGAAATCAATTCATGATCTAGCACTTAAGTTTTCTTTAAATCAGAGAGCCCAGGATTGAAATTTGGGAAGAAGGTGTTCCACTTGGAAGCTTCCTTCTCACAACTCGTGGAAAACTTCATTGCAGACCAAAGAGATAAGGGTAAAATCCAAAATCATTTGTCAGTTTAATCTCTGAAAAGACCTATTGGGATTCAGTGAGTCCGAGAGAAACAGGAGGAGCAAGAAACGTGTAGTGTTTCCAACAGGACATTTCTGTGCAATTACCAATGTAAGCTTCTGTTATTTGTCACTAATTACTGCCCTCAGCTGTTGAATATTTTGTAGTAGTATTTTGTAGTACAATAGAGTTTGACCTGTGAAGGAAGCTGTATATAGTGTAGGGCCAGTTCCAGGAGCCAGTTCCTCACTCCCAGCTAAGCAAATTTATATGCATGTAAGATGAGCAGTTATTGTCAGACAAGGAGTTTTGGATTTGTTTTTTTGCATCTGTTTCCTCTCTCTCCCCCACAGATTTATTTGTCTTTAAGGTATCTAAAATTAGAGCACAAAGGAGGAGTGTTGCTTGTGATTGTAAAATGGGAGGGAGGTCAAACTTAAACTTGTTTACAGATGTTGAAGTTTAGAAAGCACCAGTGTGATAAATTAAACATAACAAGGAGAAAAAAAAAAATTAAAGCAGAGCAACAACTAGCCCATGAACACATGTGTCTGTAAAACACTGACTTAATCCCTGAATATCTTATTAGACAGTATTGCCTATCAAAGCCTGTTGTCCCCTGTTACTCTGATGTACAAGAGCTGCAGATAAAGCTGGATTTGTTCAGCTTTGGGTTGTGCTTGCTCTTTGCCTGCCTGTCTCTGACAGGGTGAAGAGACTTCTGGCTATGGCCTCTGCAGAGGGTGTGCAAGAATCAATCAATACATGAGTAATATTTCCTTTGTTTAAACCCTATAGGCTCTATTCTTACTTGTCCCTATCTTGAAACTGCCTTTTTCAGAGGAGTTTCTCTTAATTTATACCAGGGTAATCATAACCATATTCTAACGTAATAAAACTTTGTATATACTTCTCAGAAGTGCCTCCTTTTGCCTTTTTTGTTTAAGCTTTTATTCCCACTTAATGAAATTTTTCTTCTTGGTGAAGGATGCTTGTATTTTAATTTCAAACATTTGCAGTATTGCTTTTTTTTTTTTTCCCTATAAACAAGACTTAGGCCTGGATCCTGTTTAGCTGCACAGCCCCTTTGCAGCAGAAAAGAACAGAAAGTTTCCCAGTTTCAAAGAATAGATGTGACCGAGTGGTAACCATCACCTTCCCTCCTCATCACCAGCATCTCATTTAGGGGAGTAAGGCACATCCCTTGCCTATGCAGCCAGGCACACCTTGCCTGGAATGGTTGATTTAAGTTGCATTGCATTTCATTAAACCCCAAGCAGGGTAAGGGAGGCTTATGGAAGGCTATTGCCTGGCACCAGAGGTTAAAGTGGCTTTGGGGCTGCACAGATTTATGTCAGATCCAGGAGCCCCCTGCCAATATAATGAAGAAGGTTCAAGGATGGTGAACAGCCACCTGTGCTTGTGTCTCTTCTGGTGACGATGAAGGTCCTGTTTGCTGTACATAGGAATATATATGTCATTCTTTTCCATACAACAAATCTGTGATATATGTACTCACGTATAATAATGAATCCAGAAGGTATCATTGACATTTTACTACTGACTTACTGGAAGGCTCAAGAAAAATAGGTGTCAGGGGCTTTGTTTTGGTTTGGTTTTGACTTTAATTTTCAGTTTGCATCCCTGAGAACATTCTATCCAATGTGAATTTATTTTTAATAGGTAGATGTTCTCTGGCCCTGCTGGAAAGGCTGGAGTAGAAGAACCAGAACATTGAGAGTTTTACATAATAAAGAGTGCAACCTGATTCTAAGTCATGCCATTTCAGAGATATTACTATAATACCAAATCACAGAGCTTATGTAGACTAATTTATATTAATATCTGCAGTTCCTAAATGATCATTGTCAATAGTGGTCAGTCATGACCTAAAATGACCTTTTGATTGGCATCATGTCTGAGAACAGACCCATTTTGATTGGCATCATGTCTGAGAACAGACCCAATTCTCAAAAGCTGGTAAACATCAACCCACCACACATAAGTGGTATTTATGGGAACACAGATTCTCTTGGGATTTGGCCCCTTCTTTGTTGTGGAAATAGCTCTGGTTTAGTTCAGATCAAGTCCTTATTTCCTTGGTAATCTCAAGTTTCAGAGACTGTGTTTTGTTAGGTCTGTGCTGGTGATCAAACTTGGCCTGGATGAAACTCCATGCCTAGTGTAGTGCATTTAAAAATTCATTGGTACTCCTCCTGCTCTGCCAGCTGCACTGCAGCACTGGAGATGATGGTGGCATCTGTTCATTTCTGTTCTGTCCAGAACTCCAAACTCCACATTTGGCTTCCTACTTTTCACCTATGAAAATCTATTAGATAAGCATTTCTTTTCAGCTCCTCCATTCATTTGGCATAAGTGTGACCACTGAAATCTGAATATATATTCATTTTTGTGTTAGAAATATTCCAGTTCCTGGGGTGGAATGCATCAGAAATAATAATTAGTTCCAAGATTTCAGTTATAACACTTTATTTTTTGTGGTTTGTGTTTTATCAAAGGAAGGGAGGAGCCTGGGAGGGAAAATAATCTATAGTCAAATCTGTGGTTGATGACCTTCAGCTAAAGTGACTCTTTGGATTTCATACAGAAGTGCTTTACAATCTGAGTGTTCATAGGTGCTCTATCAGTGCAATTAAGGATTATAACACAGAATGCACCTAGGTTTGTTCCTAACCTTCAGGTAGTTCATTTGGTGGAGGTTGGCTGTGGAACTGGATGAACACAAATCCCACCTATACTATATTTTTATTTGTGTAGCAACTAAACCTGAGAAGCCCAAAAAACAGAATCTTCTTATTTGCTTGCAGCAGCACTGGAGCCAGGGTCTTAATGTTTGGGGGCATTGAAAGTAAGTTTACTGCTTTCAGATGCTTTGAAATAGCCCAGATATTCTACTGAAACCAGCTCCTGACTATGCAGATTTGGTTTCATGTGTGATTTGGGGCTGGCTGAGCCTCTCCTCTCCTGGGATGAACATCAGGAAAAAAAATCCTAACCCTGAGGTCTGTGAAACTGTGAAATAGTCTCCCAAGAGGAGCATTGGAAGCTCTAATTAAAATTGGACTGGGCAAAACACTTGAAATTACACTATAGGCAATAATCCAACACTGGCAAGATGGGTGGAGAAAACACCCTAATGGGCCTTTTCTCTCTTTAAATTCTATGAATTCTTGTTCTCTTTTATTGTGCTGCTTCACCTTTTTCTTTAATGATGACAGAGCATCATGTAGAAAGTATTATAAGATGCTACTGTGAGCTGACTAAGATGATGTTAAATGTCAAAAGAAAATGCAACAGTTTCTCCCCAGGTTCACAATGATTAAATAGAAACAAGAAAAACAGAAACTGACTGTTAGTTGAAGGACATCAGGGCAGTTTCTGATCTGGAAGACAGTGGCAAATGCCTGCAGTGTACGTGTTTATCATTGTGACATTACATTTCATAGTCTCTGCTGATGAAGAATCACCACTTTCCACCAGATCTAACATAGGTGTGGAAAAGTAATTTACCTTTTTTTTTTTTTTTTTACATCACTCCCATTGCTGGAATTTCCAAAATCCAGAAGGTTTCAGATGTCCCCAAAGACCTGGACTAAATAATATCTTTTATCTTTTTACATCTTAAACTATAGTATGTATATAAACTTAGTATCTCACCAATCTAAATATCCCATCAGTTTAGCCTTGGGTATCATCATATTGCAGTGTACCAGGAGAAAACCCTCCCACCTTATAATGAAGCTTTGACAAGATTTGTGCAGCAGTAGTGAAGCAGCACAAGTTGGAAGAAAGGGTCTAAAAATCAACCTTTTCTGAGATTTGTCTTGAAGTTATGGTTATTTCTGAGTAAGTTTCTTTTATTTGGTTTAGGTGTTACTGCTTAATACTCCTCTTCCCTCCTCTTCCTGCCTGTCAGCTTGATAGAGTATTTCAGCAGTGTCCAGGGCAGAGCTTTCTATGTGAGAGGTCTTACATCTTGACAACCAGTTAAGTAACAAAGCATCAGACTGAAGTTCTGGAAACCATGATGCTGTGAAACTGCGTTTTTAATTCATAATCACCATTGCACTTTGGTTTTTGCTAGGCTTGCCTGTTCCATGAACCTTTCCTTCTGCCCCTTCGAAAGAAGGAAAATGCAACATACTCTTGTTAGCTGCAGACAGTTTGCAAAGTATGATACTGGGTAAGAAGCTGGAATAAAAAAAAAGGGAAGAGAAGCAGAAAATCTTGATTAGAAAGTATAATTTAATAGAACGTGTATTGAACCAAATGTATTGATTAATGTGGAAGATATAGTACTTATATTGATTCAAACTAGAGATTTAGTACTAAAAGCTGTAAGCCAAAAAGCTGTTGCAGATTGCTACAAAAGTCAGTTTAATGCTGTCCTTGAGAATGCCTTCACAAAGAAATTCTTCTAATGTTTGAGGAGTAGGTAGAATGCGGTATATGTCAGTTTGATCCCGGAGGGTTTTATTTTGTACTCTAATAGCTGTTACGAGCCTACATTATATCCAAGGAGTAATTTTCCTTAGGGGTGCCCAGCTCGCTTTGTGTCAATATTCTAGCATTTTAAGTCACGTACAGTATATGCTTCTGGGAACAGTGCAGGAGCCAGCCAGACTCATAATGGTCTGCATTCATTAATAAAGGCAGAAGCTTCTGTCCCTCCATTGCCCACTACAGGGATGCCTCCCTGGTCTTCGGGGACCCGTACAGACACATTTAAAGAAAGCTTTATTTTGAGTGGGCAGGAGATGAAATGCAGGACTTGCAGGCATTTCCTAAGTCAGCTCTATGCCCGAGCACAGGGGTGACCTTAATGGGTCAGAGAAGAATGCAGGTCAAAAGACTTATTATCCAGCCTGTTGGAAACCAATTGCTTTTGTTAAAAAAAAAAAATATAGAGAGATAGATAAATAAATAAAAAATGTAGTGCTTAAAGGTTGATAGTAATGTAGAGAGTTCTGTTTTACAACCTGGAAGTGTATTGCAGCCTGGTGCGTTTGGGGTTTTTAATGCAAAAACAAAAAAATACAAGATGATCCATAATGTACACAGATAAAAGATTCCAGATAAGTGATAACGTGTAGGGTACCATAATTACTTAATCAGTGATGATTGATTACTCATGTTTGTGTTCTTGAACTAAGGAAAAAAATAACATGCTGCTGGGGTACTGTTACCATCTGTTGAAATAATGCATCTCCATTTCATCTCTGTATTTCTTCCCGTGGACTTGCACTGTGCCGTTTGTCAGGTACAACCATGTTCTTGTTCCATCTAGTCATAAAAATCAGAAGTCCCATTTAAATTGAACGCAGCCACAGATCACATTAAAGATTCTAATGGGCTAGTGAGTCTGTGGATATCCCTGGATCTTTTTTTTCTTCATTAATTTTGATGCTGTGGGTGGGAACCTTTTGCTTGCTAATACTTCTTATGTTCTATCTGAACCACAAAGACACCATATGATAGAAAGTATTATTACCTCTTTTGTCTGGAGCATTTCTGCAAATAAACCTTTTTAGATTTTATTTTTTTTTGTAAGGAAATTCTTCCACCCTGTGTTGTTTTGAAATCTTTGCATGTTTTTAACACCTTAACACTAACACCAGGGATATCTCAAAGCATTTTCATCCAGAAAGCAGAGTGGTGGTGTATAATTTTATTCCAGTTCACCTAACAGTTGGGATTCTGGATTCTGCTAACAAAAATAATTCTCTCCAGAAACAGGGCAAATGCATTTAAAGAGTTTATTTTGCTTGTGAAATGTTGTGAATAGAATTCAGGTTTTCCCAGGTAATGGACCTGCTTTCCAGCTGATAGTGAGAGGGAAGCTGGGGGTGTAGGAGTTTCCCTGGCTCTGGCTCGTGTCTCACTCAGCACCAAATGCAGCGACGCACACACCTCCTGCTTCACTCCTCCATTTTGTGTGTGCAAAGCTGGCATTTCTGTTTGCAAACTACTTTCTTCTCATGAAATCACACCTCTTGGAAACATTAGCATAGCGACTGCTGGAGTCCAGGCAAGATTATGTTAAGAAAAAATATTTTTCCTTTTCCTTGGCTAAGGAGGAAATGGAAATTTTTGCTTCTCAGGGAGACTGCCTCACAATTAAACAGATGTGTTTATGTGCAATCAGATTTGGGGGAGGTGAAGACAGGGAGCATTTGATATCTCCCATACTTAGTTAAATGACTTCTGTTTGCCACGTGGAGACACTAATTACCTCAAACTCAGGCAGAGTGAAGTTTCAGGAGGAGGTGTGTTCCAAGCTGGTGTGGTGGGCAGTGCACAGGGAACGTGCACTGTAGCAATGTGCTCTCCCTGGGTGTACCACACTCCCGTGTCCCTGATGGTGGGAGCTCCAGATTCTGCTTTCCCCACCTGCCTGAGCTCCCACTCACCGCACACGAGGCAGAGAGACCATCTGAGTCAAGCTCTGCTGGCTGGATAATGGAGGAGAAATTTTTGCCCTAAATTTTTAAACACAACACCCCTCATAAAAACAACAACAGTTCATAACTGGGATTAATGTTTGCAATTTTCAGTCACTTAGACATGGGGTCTCCAATAGATGGCTTTTGGTGGAGTGGAATATGGCTCTCTGTGGGATTACAGAATTTTCCTCCTTTTCTTATCTCTCTCCTCCCGTCCTTCGCCTGCTTGTCTTGACAACAGTATGCTTCTGAAGTGCTTCCACTTTGTATTTTTTTTGCCACTTAGCCAAATAGGTATTTCTGCCTAGTCCCTGTCATTTGGGGAGCTTTAATTACTTTGGAAACTGTTCTGTTCTGACTGCTTACAGTCAGTACAGTTGCCTTTTTAAGGTCTAAACTGCTCAAAGCATTTCCTCATGTTCATATCCTGCCCTATCTCATTTTTTTCTCTGAAACACTTGGGGTTTTTTTTCTGTTATCTCCATTATCTCTAGAGAATCTCATTTTGCACCAGGGCATGGGAGTCAGGGACACTCAGAGTAGGGGCAGGTCAGTGCTTATGTCTCATTTTCTTTTCTACCCTTCATATTTGGGCCTTCTTATTTTTTTTAATCAAAAGTGTCATTGCAGCCAGAGTTACAGGTATACTTCTAAAACACCTTTTGACTGCTTCATATGCAACTGTTCACCCAGCCTCAAACTGGTTAGGTATTTTTCACTTAGTGAAAAGAAACAAAAAATGAACACAACTGACAGGCTTCCTCTCAGTAGATTGGAAACAAAAGACATCCCAGCCCCCAATATATCTCTGCACTGTAACAACTGGTGTGTGACTTCACCTACTCAGAAGCAGAGAAAAAAAATCGGATTTCAGGCTGCCACCCCCTATTTAACTTCTCCTGTTGTTTCTGGGTACTGCAGGGTCTCCAATAAGCCTGTGGTGTTTTGCTGTAAGTGCTGCACAACAGGATGACAAAGGGGCTGACTGTCAGGCTTAACTCTTAATTTCCTTGCTTTTGTGGTTTACAGTCAGAACCCATTACCTGTGACCAGCCAACATTTTCATCTGCAGCTACTGTTACTGCTTATTGTTACTGCATTTCAAAGTGATTTTATGGGAAGGATAAGAAGCTAGGTGAAATCAAGTGGTAGAGTGTATTTTTTTAACACTCTCTCCGGCCTTGGACAGTCTGGAATTCCTGCCATCAGCGTTAAATCATTTTGTATTCACATCTGGAAATTGCATCTTTTGAGTGTCACTGGGTCAATTCCCTTTAATCTGGAGAATGGCTCTGCGTTAGAAATTCCTCAGTCTTACTGTCAGCTCCTTTGGTTGCCAAGTGTCCCAGGAGCTGCCTGGTCGCTGCGTGCGCAGTTGGGGGAGCGGGGAGGAGGGAAGGCCGAGCCCTCGGGCCTGTCTGCGCTGGCTCTGGGCTGTTGAGCGAGGCTGTTTCCATGGGTGGCTCTGGAGGGTATGGTTCAGGAGATGTTCACTTCGTTGAAAATGATGGGCTGGCTTTTGGGAATGGGTTCATCCTGAAGTGCATTAGTCCGAAGGGGGTTTAAAACAGATTAACTTCATAAAGCAGAGTGAAGGGGCTGGGTGCGGTGGGAGCTAATTACAGGACGTGACACCCCTGCCCTCTGGGTCGTTATGAGGGGGAAAATTCATCATTAATGGGTGCCTGCCCTGTTGTCTGAGCAGTGGCATTCACAGACCTTTCCCAGTTAGCTGTGAATCCAGTGGACACTGCAGAAGACATAACTCACTTTAGATCCATACTCTTAGCTCGATGCTTGTGAGGGCTCTGAGCCAGTATGGACATTGAAATTGCTGCCTCTTATCCTTGAAAGTGGTTGACTTGATTAGAGCAGTGTTAGCAAAGAGGGTGAAGCTTTTGTTTGCTGCTGCATTTGGTCATTATTTGTACAGGAAAGGAGAACTAAAGACTCCAAGATCCATAGTGCATCACCTCACATAAGGCACTGTATTCACTTCAGGAAAAATACTCGTGGATTTTGGTGACTGAAGGAAGGGCAGTGGCAGCCCCTCTGTTTTCTCATCACTCTTTTACATCTCTGCTAAGCACAGGATGGCTCTTACCAGAACATTCTCTGTGTACTTTTTGGGGGCAAATAGGTTTTAATGCATTAAACCATCTGAAGTGGTACCACAGTATAGGAAGCGCAGTGCAACTAGAATATTTTGGTTCGTAGGCAGCAAGGTCTTCTATGACAAAAAAGATGAACTTCTAATTTACATGATGCATAAACCACGAGCCATCTATAAGCCAACACCAGTACTGCTGACCTGCTGAGTGGTTTTTCTGGGGCAGATCAGCTCAAACCTATGTAGAGAGAGCGCATTGCTGAAAACTCCTTTCTTTGATAAAGATGTGTCTTTTGGCTGCTTGAAAATGAGGAGGGGTCTAAAATACTGTCTTCCCAGGGGTCTAAAATGCTGTCTTTCCAGTCCATCATTTTGCAGGATATGATGGGAGAATTGGTTTTACATCTTTTGCACAGAAACACCTGTCCTGTGACTAAGCTGTTTCTTCTTTTTTTCGTTACAGAATCATACGATGACCCAGCACAGCAGTTAGTGCAAGGCCTGTCTCTTCCAGAGAATTCTTTGTGGCACAAAAAGGGAACACGTTTTACTCTTTGCACGAAACTTTCATTGTTAATGTATATTATTCAGAAACATTGTATTGTACCATAAAACTTGTATTATCGAAACTGTTGGATGTTCATGTGTTTGAACTTTTGAGCACCGGATAGACTTCCTGTATATAAAGTGTTGCACATGTATTATGTTGTCTGATACTAAAATGGTCTTATAAAGACAAGTGGACTTGGGCCCTATTCAAGAAGGATACAAATAATAATAATACTGTGTGAGGGATCAAAAAAAAAAAAAAATCTTAAGAAAAAGTGTCATTTTTGAAGAGGAGGGAGAAGGTGATAACTATGTTCCATTTCAGCTCTGTTTGGCCTTCCTTTCATTTAAACTTCAGTCTAGAAATCTCTTTTGGATGAATCTAAGACTATTTTTTATCGCTGAAGATTCTTGCAAAAAACAAAAACCAAACCTGAAGAGACTGTTTCTCACAGAGCAGGAACCCACAGTTGAATAAGGCCCGTATATATATTTGTAAGCCTTGCGATATGACAGATAGCGTTACCATATATGCAATAGTTGTTATGTAGATTGTCAAAGAAATCTTTTTTTTTTCTTTTTTTTTTTTTTTTTCCTGGATACCATTTGAAGCTTTGAGTGTTCAAGACTTTCCTTAATGATTTCACACGGCCAAATTCTTGAATCAGTTGAACTAATCTGTATGTTACTGTTATTAATGTTTACTCTGCGGTCTGAACCTGGAGATTACTGGAATTGTTTTCCAAAAGGAAATAAATTCAGTTTACCATTATGTGTGAGCGTGCTTGTGTCTTGTCTTTTTCCTTGGAAAGAAGCATTATTATTACTGTTCCACTTAAAGGACCACCTAGATCTGGAATCCTGCTGTATCAGGAGCTGTACACTGCTCAGTAGGAGTTTGTCAGCTTTTCTCAAAGCTAGACAAATAAATGCAGTGGTAGAAAAGATCTGCTGGCCCATTGCAAAGCAGTGTGTGCTGCAGGGTAATACTCACTGCTTTCTGGGTTTGTTTGTTACTTTATTTGGCATCTTCAACATTTTCATACCTGCACACTTGATACATTGGCTGCCAGAGGAGTTACTGCACATCTTGTGTGTATCATTAGTGGTGTATTGCAATGTGATACAATTCAGTGAGTTGTGTCTGGTACTGACAACCACGAGCCACCACATCTGGGCCAGTAGCACAGACACTCTCACATCCCTCACCCTGTCCTCTGCCACGGGCAGCAGATCCTGAGTTGGTGCACACCATGGGATGATCTCACCAGCACTGTGACCCTGTCACAAGGTCTCACAGCTTCTCTCAGGTCTGAATGGGCTCCTGACTGCCTGCAGTTTCAAGAAGGGGAGAAAAACTCTCCTTGCCTACCAGCCTCCCCCACTACTCCAGCTCGTCTGTGAAAGAGGACAAAAAAACACATTCTCCAGCTATTTCAGTGTCTTATCCTCATGCTGAAATTGCTGGTTTCATCCCGTGAAAACAAGTGTTGCTGAAATACTTGAGCTAAGAGCTAATGCTCACCTAATACTGTCAGGGTAGATAGAAACTTGGAATTCCTAATGTCACATTTTGACTTCACAGATGGAGGGAGGATGGAGAGAAGTAAAGTTGGAAAGTGTCTGGTTACCAGATATTCCAAGAAAAAAATGTCTCGTTTAAAACTCCAGCTTTGTGAGTGTTGTGCATATTTTGCCAAACACAAAAAAAAATAAAGGAATTCCTAGGGTTTGTATGAATATCTCATTTGTGCTGACAAAAGGATAAATACAGGCATGAGTACACAAGGCTTGTAAAGTGCCAGTTCTATTTATAAGTCAGAAACTGTTCCCATTCTTATTCTCATTAATATATTACTCATCTCAGCCAAATTGAATGTGATGATGTGTTCTTTATTTTTGACAGATACCTTAAAGGATATAAGACGTTTCAACCTTCACGTGTGAAAGTGTGACATATTGGTTAAGACTGAAAATAACATGTTTCTGGTATAGTTCAAGTATATAAAAAATGTTACACCCTACTGTTTTTGTAAATGCCAGAGTGCCACTGAGTTGAGACAGATGGTAGCTGGGAAAGTTGCAATCTTATAATCAAAAGCTAAAATATGTCAAAAATATGTTAGCAAGCAAAACATAGCATATTACTAGCGTCTCATGTCATGACAGCTTGCAAAACATGCAGAGATGTTGAATTTCTAGATATGTAAATAAAAGGATGGTAAACAGAGCAACAGTAAATGTGATGAAGACTTTCTGCATTGATTGTCCCTTCAGGTCGAGGGGGGATGGAGGGGTCTTTATGGCCACAGGCAGCCCCGGGTGGCCTCTGAGAGCTGGCTACTAGTATCGAGTGCTGGAATCCTCTTACCTTTTCTGAAGTAACAGGTTTCTCAGTGATACCTAAATAGCTGTTTAAATAGATTATGGAAGACATCCGAACTTCCCCACGAGAGCTGAGTGTTCCTTGGGGAATTGCCCCAGCCTTTAGACAAACCCAGAGGAGAGGCAGATCGTCTTGCCCGCTGGAAGAAGAGCCCCAGCTCTGTGTGTGGGGTGTGCATTTAAACTCTGGAGTGCCTTTCTCTGGCCTGGGTCAGCTAAAGCTAAGAGAAGCCCCTCCTCATAGCCCTTAAGCGAATGTGAAAGGATAAATCTATTCAGAAAGTTGTGTGGCTAGATTGATGGACAAGGGATCTTTTTACCTCTGAGACTGGCTGTATTCCCAAGATTTCAAGTGGACATGAGTTTTACTGTAAGTGATAGTTTAATAAAACGATTAGTCCTTCTGCTTGTTTGCCAGAGCTGCATTTAGCAAATGTCACAGACCTAAAGGAAGTATAAATATGGAATTTATACTGCAGGAGTGAAGTGATGCACCCGGATAATAGCCGAGCACTGGATTTATGAGGAAATGCACCAGGTCTTTATCTGAACAAAAGATGATCTGGGAATAAATGTGTATTAGGCCCATATGGTATTTAGTACCCTGAATAGCTGTTCCCACCATCATACACATTTTCACAGCCAGTTGCCTAAGTTAGACTTTCCAATCCATTTTAGGTGGTTTAGCTGACAGAGAGGTTATCAGAATTTCTTTGGTTCACTCCAGGTGTAGTGTTCTCACTGCTTTCCTTGATTTAGGAGCCACTCTACAAACCCCAAAGAGAATAATTCAAAGGCTCTGCCTAGGACACGTTAATAGTTATCACTTCTCAATAGCATGGAAAGCTGAAGTTCTCTCCATGTCTCAGTGACTGGGCTTTATTAGTAATTCTGGCGTGACCACTCACTTTGTTTCATTACCACTGTCCTCAACAACAGAAAAAGAGACGTCCCTTCCTTACCAACATATGGCACCTTCTATTTATAACAAGATTAACAATTCATTCACACCTTGATTGAATCCCACTTTATTGAGATGTCACAACAGATTCTCACTGCCTAGCAAAGGGAAAGACTTACAAATGTTAATATTGTGACAACCAGGACACATAAAACTAAATGAATTCTAATTGGTGACAATTAAAAATAGCTCAGTGTGAAAACAGAATATTGCACTGCTGTTCCAGCCCTGTCTAGGACGAGGCAACATGAAGGACTCAGTAAAGGCCAGTCATGAATTCAGCAATGTTACCTTGATTCCTGTCTGATGTGTTCAGTCATACACTGATGCTCAGTTAATGTTCACACACCCTTTACACCTTGGTAGGCAATGTGCCATTCTCTTTAAAGAATTTGGTTCACTGCTTTGCAGCAGCACAAAAATTAAACAAGTTTGGGCCTGTTTTACCAATTCATTTCCCCTCCCCGTGTTGCTTCCCTTATTTGTATGCAGAAGATTTCTTTAATTATTATTATTGTTGGTGTTGTTGCTGTTGCCATGAGCAGTGGTGAGCTGTGGATGCTGTAGCAATGCTCTCCCCCAGGAGCTGGGCGGTCCCCGGCCGCTAACTCTCGCGTGCAGATCTTCTGTGTGTGGCACACAAAAGCCTGACAAGGTCTCACTCATGTTTTGGAGCTCGCTCTCTTTTCAGAGCTATTTGTTATTGTCTCCACCATCACAAGTTTAAAAAAGGAAAGTTAATTAAATATGGAACAAGACTGAATAACATCTTTTAAACCATCATGTCATTAGAATTGCATCCCTCTGAGAGCTTCTTAAAAGGGTTTTGAGAACAATGACTGTTCAATCAGATATTTATGGGCATAGTTATGTAAACACACTCTTTATTGTCTATGTATATTTAATATAATTATCAGTTTTGTACTCGGACTCTCAGGAGACCCAACAAATCACAGTGTTGCTTTGAAAATGTCAGCAGAAAAGACAATTATGTTGCGAGCAAATATTCATAAATTATATTAAAAAGTCCTGTGAAAATGTACCCTGTGTTGCAGAACTGCTTTTGCACGAGCAGAATCATCACTGCCTTCCTTTGATTTAAACTCTTCTTGTTAGGAATAAGGAAGTTGATTGAAAACAAACCTTTAATACTAAAGAGCCTTCTGTTCCTGACTATCAGGCAACCGAAGTTGTAGACAAATTCAAAGGGCTTATTCATTTTGTTACTAATATGCTGGGATCTTTTTAGAGAATCCTAAATAATACTTCTTGAAATCAATGGTAAAATCTAGTTTGCTTCTTGTCTGAGATGATTCCTGACAAATTTGCCATGTTTTGCTTGTTGTATATTAGAAAAAATGAGTGGAAAACTGAGACAGTATTCAGTAAATTAAATGTGCCATGCTTATGCTAAACCAATATGTGTGCTGGAGTTTGATAAATACCTAGTAAGTGCCTGCAAATCATCTCTACTGCAAGATATACAATCAGCATATCAACATCTTAATTAGCAGCTAATGACATTTGAATGGGAAGGTTAACGTTAAGTACACAAATGCAGTTTAGTAAAGGGTAAAATGAAATACATTGAGATATTTCAATATTAAGTATAAAACAGCTGGCTTTTGTAGTAAGCAATCATCTATACAAGCAATATCCCAATCCTTAGTTATGTTTTGGAATAAAATCTCCAAGACTAAAATATCTTTTCTGGTGCATCTGGTCTTAGAAATTATTGGTAACACACCACATGTTGGACAAATTGAAGACAGAATTCTACTTTGCTGCAGAAAACTGCATTTCATCTATGCCATTCTTTTTCTTCTGAGTACACAACTAGATTTTAAGTAGTCACAAGATGGTTCATGCTGGTTTGTGGTGCTTCTTTCATTCATTATTTTCTAAGCATATGTTTTCAGTAGAAAACTTCTGTGGGATGGTGGAAAGAAAAGCACAGTCATGGCTGTTTCTGCTGTAGATGTCAAGATTGCTTGGGCAGTGATCTTACTGGATGGCCAAAGCAGAACAGACCAGAATCTCTGAGCTGCTGGTGAAAATTCCACTATAAAAATGGTGCTGTTGAGTTTGCCAGCAACAGTGTCCCTCTGTACTTGCTATTGGTGAGGCCACACCTTGAGCACTGGGTTCAGTTCTGGGCACCTCAGTGCAAGACATTGAGGTGCTGGAGCAGGTCTGGAAGGAAGAAAGCTGGAGCTTCTCTGGTCCTACCTAGAGAAGAATAACTAGGCTGGTGAAGGACCTGGAGAACAAGCCTTGCGAGGCACAGCTGAGGGAGCTGGGGCTGTTTACTCTGAAGAAAAGGAGGCTGAGGGCAGACCTTGCTCTCTCCAGCCACCTGAAAGGAGATTGTAGAGATGTGGGTGTTGGTCTCTTCTCACAAGTAAGTAGTGATGAGGGCACAACCTCAAGCTGCACTGGTGGTGGGGTTTAGACTGGACATTAGGAATTTTTTTTCTCACTGAAAGGGTTGTCAAGCACTGGAACAGGCTGCCCAGGGAGGGGGTTGAGTCACCATCCCCTGGTGTGTTTAAAAGCTGGATAGATGTGGTGCCTGGGGATATGACTGAGTCGTGGACTTGGTAGAGTAGGGTTAGGGGTTGGAGTTGATATCTTTTCCAACCCAAATGATTCTATGTGTTCCCACTGAGCATTGTACTGAGCCATTACTTTTGACCACAGGGAGCAATGCAGAGTGCTTGCTTTGAGATTTAAAATGTAAAGCAGTTCCAAGATGCTCATAATTAAAATGTAGCCTAATGTATAGGCTACTGTGTGGGTTGCATCCTACAAGTGAGCTCTGGAATACCAGATGCCTTGTATTTAATGATCCCATTCCTGTTGGGTGGGTTGTTTAATTTTTTTGGTCACTTCTAGGCATTAGAATCTCACTCAACCTCTATCCTTGTTTATAGGAGCAATGATATTCCTGATTAGAACAGTGGCTAGAAGTTCAGTTACAAAATGATGCCACTTTGTTGACCCAGCCACATGGGCAAGATCAAATCTTGTAGACACACAGTATATCAGCACCTCCACAAGGTGAATTATGGCCTTCTGCCCAAATTATGGGCTAAAGGTAAGTGGAAACACAACTATCTTTTCAGCAAAAGAGACAGAAATTGAGAGCATCTGGAACCCAAAAGACATACTAAGGTATTTTTAATTCTGGGAAATGTCCACCTTTCAGAGTCATTCACACTTTGTTACAGAAAAGAGCATTTAGATGTTTCCTTGACTGCTGTGACTCTTTCCTCGCATTACTCCCCATGCTCTAATTGTTCAGGATCATTTCTATTTTCTTAATTGCACTTGTGAACCTGCATTTGATTTGGCAGCTAGGTCATCATTCCTGATGAATTTAAGATTCATGTTGATCCATTCATCCTTTGACATACTTAATTTCCAAACACCTTTGTTCTTTTGGCTCAATTCAATAGAATTAGTTTTCTGGCATAAAATGAAAGATGATTATTTTGTTTACATGATTGCTTCTGATGGGTTATTTGTGAATCTTTCAACCTTATTCCCAGCTTTTGCTAATCAATACCTGACTTTTTGACTTCTGCTTTCCTTCTCATAGTAATCTGCCCACAAAACCATCTCCAGAGTCCTTCAGGCATTTTCTACTCATGGCAGAGTCTGTCTCCTTCAAAAACTCTTCTCTTACAACATATGGAGGATCAGATGGGGTTTTAGAGCTACTCTCAACAGTGCCTTGTTAGTATGGTATGTGTTGCTTTGGTATTCAGGCATTAGAAGAAGAATGATTTGCCCATTTTCAGATTTGACAGCTTATGTTTTTAATGTTGGTTGAGGGTGGGGAAGCCTGAACTGACTTTTGACTTATCATCAACTAAAGTCACTCAGTCTTCTACCCGATTTTCATCTGACTTTTAAATTCTAAGAGGCTCTCCTCTCTCAATGATAACATGTTTTCAGAATCTTTCAACACTTCCTTAATTGCTAAAATTTGCAAACAAGAGAAACACCCATGCCTAGCTGTCTGCCAGCAGTTCCCTCGGTCAGGCTATTTCAATCTGTTATCTTCTAGTGTTTCCCTCCTCAGATTTTCAAGGGGAATGGAGGAGATGATTAAAGGGTTATCCAGAGGTTACATTCAACTGTTTGGTTTTTTTTATTGGTTGTTTTTTTTTTATTATTATTAGATTCCTGGCTCACATGGTTGCTCAAAGGAGTGTCTGAACACATGAATGGTGTGTTATATTACCCATATTTATTTAATACGCACAGTTTCTCTGGGCTGACTCCTGACTCTCAGAGGCAGGAGCCAATTTGAAAACCTCCAGGCCTTTTCTGAGGGAGCAAATGCTAATTATCATCCTTTCCTGAAGTTCCTCTTCTCATTTGCTTGCCTTGAAGGTAGGGATGGAGCACAGCTTCGGAAGCCTGACAGCATCAATCAGTCTGCTCAGCACACTGCACTGCAAACTCTTTGCTTCCCTCACTTCTTTACTCTAAACAGGGCTTCATTTCATTTTGGATGCTACTTGATGCTAGTGTAGTATTCAATGTTACTAAGCAAGAGATTTTGTTAAAGATCAAAAGTATTTGTGCTGGTCTGTCTGTGGCAACACATGTTTGAACTGTATCTCGTTTTTCTTGGTCTGAGACACCCAGCATCTTGCTATTGGGACTGTATTTCTACTATTATTTAATCTGGTCTAAACTTTTGTCCAAGAAGTGTGTTCCTTCTGTGCCCTTTGTGGGTTTTGCTACCATTGTTCTCCATGTAAGCCCTGAGTTGGTGGCATCTGTTTCTTCTGCAGTGTAGGTCAACTTCTGCACAAAAAAAAAAATCAATGATTTTGTAATATTATTTTCTTCTGCAGTCCTAGTCCTGGTGACTTTGCCTCTTTCAAGGACATGTCTAGTAGCTGAACACTTCTAATAGAGGCATTTTTTTTTTAAGTTAGCCACGAGAAGTTCATTTGACTTTGGAGAAAACTCACGAGTTATTGAATACAACATGGTGATGTTTGGGAAGAGATCTGCTGGGACAGATCAAAGATTTCCCTGAGCCACTGGCCTGGCAGTTGCTCTGGCCACCAGCAGATGACCAGGAAAAAGTTGAAGACTTAGGGCAATGGTGTAGAAACTTCTCCTTGACATTGTTTCCTGGACTCAAGTGACTGCTGCTCCATCACTTAGATAAAAGTGAGTCTAGACACTTGATAGCTTTGGGTGGCTTTTTTCTGTACTTGTCTAACCAGTTTTTTGAGTCTGCATGAATGTCCAACATGCACAACATACTGGCACAGGGAGTTTGATTTCTTAGCTACACATTGCGTGGAGAAATACATTTTATTTCCTTTGTTTTGAGCCTTTCATTTAATGCAGCAATGGAAAACAAGTGACCTGGTCTTCCTCACTGCTCTTCAGTAAATGAAGGAGGTTGCTACTGAGGAACACAAACCATCCTATCCAAGACCCCATGGCCTACCCAGGTGACATTGGAGAGCACAGTGCAGCTGTGGCACAGGAGAGGATGGTATGTCCTCAGGGTAGGACACAGCAGAGACACTATGTAGGATCCTCAAAGCAATGCAACCAGGTTAGCGCTGCCTCTCATAAGGGCTAATTAACTCAGGACTAATTAATAGCATCCTACTACACTGTCACAGCCATCCAGAAGTCACTGCTTGCTTGGGGAGCTCTTCACAGTGTGGCATTCAGTACAGGTGCATCCTCAGGACACTGTCTTGCATGTAGCCCAGAAACTGTGTGGGGTGTGACACCATGGATTTGATTATACACTCATTTACAATTAGCTCTGAGCAACTCTCCTGAAGTTATTGGAGTTACAATGATGTCTTACCAGTGCAATGCAGGAGAAAAATCAATGTAAGTGTATGGGTGCACGTGTGTGCAAATATATGAACAACAAACCAACAATATCAAAGCCACAAATTCCATAAATCAGAAGATTCCTTCACAGCTGCCTGTGCATCAAGTAAAGATCTCTCACTTACGTGCTTGTGCACCCAGGTTCCCTCAGGACTGCAGCCTCAGCAGGTGCATAAGGAGGACATCAACCGTACAATAAGCAGGAACTTCATATTTTCCTGTACCCAGCGTGCTCAGCTGGCAGCTCAAGAGGCTGTTTGCTGCTCACTGCTCAAACCCACCACTGCAGACAGGATTATTCCTTTCCCCCAGTGATGGTTTTGGTGCTGCTGCCCATGGGATCAGTGCAGTGCACAATTGGCACAAGTAAATGTGTTGTCCCCTGCATGCTGGGAGCTGAGGGAACCAGCCTTAGCTGAGGCTACAGGTAGGCATTTTCAACTTCTTTTTGACTTGTGAACAGCTCGATGTCTTCCATTGGATGGACAGACCATGTATAGTGAATTTAAGCCTATTGAAAACACTTCTTTCTGTTTCCTTTTTGCCTACCACTAGACTCCATCTCTAAGCTTAATGAGCTCCAGTCTACTCTCCCTGCTACTTACCTGCTTTTTATCCTCCAGTCCTCCAGTCTGGGACCATTTGCCACCATCCAGAGGCTCCATGTCTTTTCTGAGTACTGTTTTCCTTTGCCCAGACATTCCTAGGCTCATGTGAAAGCAGCAGCCAAATGTACTCTTTTGTCTTTATTCAACATCCATATTTTCTATCCCAGGCATCCCTCCCAGTATGAACATCCTCCTGGGCTTATTTACAGGTGCAAGGACACACACACAAACACTGACAACCCAAACTGGGTTGTACCTTGGCCCCTTGTAGTGGACTGGGGTGCTGTGGGTGGACCTTGGGAGCAACTGACACTGGAGTGCAGCACAGTGCACCCCCCCCAGGGTACTACTTCCCTGCACTAAGATGCTATATATTTAAACAATTTGAAGTTAATTAAGAGTATTGGCTTGGAACTAAATCTGGAATCTCGCACATCTGTGTTCCCTTCCTAGAAAAGAGGCAGTTTAAAGAATGCCTGAAGCTAAACACATTATTTTGTACCTTGCTAAAAAGTTGGAGGTTTTTTTTTTTAATTTTATTTTTTCTTCTCTTTTAACCTACATTGCCAGACACCTATGAAAATCTCCTTAAAATGCAGGGTGATTTTTATTATTTTTTTTTTTAGCTGATAATGAAAATTATTATTTTGTATGCAATTTAACTTCACCCTAACATCAGACTGCATAATTTAAAGTGAGTTTTCTTCATATACATAACATCTTAACACTGCAAGCCTCATCTCTAGCGTATTTAAATGCCTGTTGGTGAGGGTTCGCTTTAGATCCAAATCTCCAGCGTCCCAAGCATGCTACTTGAGCCTCCTGATAACTAAAAACTAGTTTCAATGGAATCTCCTCCAGCAGGCAGGTGAGGTTTTGCTTACCCCTGTTTTAAATCAGATGCAGCGATGATTTTTTATGTCTGCTCTGAAAATGACTTTGATCATACCTCGTCGTGCCACTTTCACCTAAGCACTTTCAGGTGTTGCCAGCCCCCAATGATTTGTTCAAAGGTCTTAAAGAAAAGGGAAAAATTGCAACATCAGATTTTCAGAGATTCAGTTGTCAGCTCTGATTTGCGATTTACACTTGACATCATATTCATTATGGGCCAGTTTATTTTGACTTACAAAACTGATATGTTTTGTTCCAAAACAATAAAAAATATGGATGGGGTTGTGGGGTTTTTTGTTTGTTGTTTGTTTTTGTTCTTTTCTTTTCTTAGCTTACAGTGGCGCAAGTGATATAACACAGCACAGACAGCATCTCGGTGAAGGAACCACATGCTGACAGTTTGGCACAAACAAAAGGAAGTAGTTCACCCAGAATGTGGCTGTGCTGGGCAGCTCCTTACCACAAGATAGAGTGGAAGCTAACAGGCTGCATGGGTTAAAGAAAAAATCATTAGGAAAAGTCAGGGAACAAAATGATCAAGTGACAAATATGGAAGTACCAGCTTGCTGAGGAGGGCTGTGAGCTGCAGGGCACTGCAGCTGGCAAAAGTCATCGGTCACCGAGCAGTGTGTACAGGGCTACATGAACCCATCTTCTAGCCAAGCTACTGTGGCTCTCATGTCCTTCTGATTCCAGGAAAATCAAAGTGCAGCATCTAGCCTGCTCCAGAAAATGGTGAGCTGGAAAAGCAGACTGAGTTAGGGGATAAAATTTAAAATAAAGGAAAAATGAAATGATGGAACTTGAAACTGAAGCAGCACAGTAGCAGCAGAGGTGAAGATGTAAGGATCCTAACAGCAGTAGTAAACCCTGCAAAGTGTTTTTAATGTGGAAGGAGCAAAGAATGAGCTTCATGCACCTGACAGTGACACAGAGAGAGTGAGCAAGCAAGAAGCTGATAATGGTGAGCTGGTTTTGAGTGAGCAAGAGAAGTAAATGTGATTTAATTAGCTGAGCTGTAAGATGCATAAATAAAAATAACAAACACAACACAGTACAAATATCAACAGGGAAGGCTTAATTCAGGCTTCTGTACTTCCCCATGTGGAAAAAAAACATTGCTGTAGGTCTGCATTTCATCAGCACCCATACAACAAAGCTAAAGGAAATAACATTTGCTAGAGGCAGGAGGGGTCTGGTAGAGGAAGGGGACTGGAGGTGAAGAGGATGTGTGAAATGTCCCTTCTCTGGCCCATCTGTGCCACATTTTGTGATGAAATTCCTCACCCACCATATCGTGTAGTGGTAGTGGAGCCTGGAATAGGGATGCAAGAGCAAATTCGGTTTCATCTTTCTTTTTGCAGGGGAGTTCTCTTTGGTACAGACTCATGCTGGGTCTCACCTGTCTTTCAGAAATGGATATTCACAGCATCTCTGAAAAACAGTAATCATTTAACAGATCTTTGTCATGCTGCTGCCTCAAAATACAATAAGCAATTACACTTAACTAACACTGTGTAAACATCTGTATAAAGAGATCTACATAACTCATGACAGATGGATCAGGAGATATTCCATTGCACAGGTATTTTCCCTCAAAGACAGGACTAGAAATAAGAAGTTGTAATTAAAAACTCCACAGAAACAACTCTTCCTGCCCTATAATTTGTGGCTCTGACAAATATAAACCAGAGCTATGCCAGAACAAATACTCAAGAGGGTTCTCTGCAATGCTCAGATTTTGGTAGCAAGGTATCTGTGATACCTGGGGAATATTTAGGGTCGACTGATGAATGTACAAGGCAGGGCTTTCTGATAAGATTGTTCTGAATAAAAGCACCAAGAAAACAACTGCTTGTACAAGGTCATACCACCTGTAGAGGTTTAGCCATGGCAGAGCTGCTGCTTCTTCTGCAAGACCAAGGTCTGGGATGAGTCAGGGTCATTCGTGTATCAGATGAAGCCTGCAGTGCAGGTGAGGTGGCACCTTGCAACCAGAGACTGCATTGGCCCAAGAGCAGTCCTCCTCTCATGAAAATCTGGAAGGTTTATGTGTGGGAAAGTGACTTCTCTCCAAACCAATCAGGCTGAGATGGAAGCCAGTTTTTCCATGTGAAATGTCCCACAAAGAGAGATGCATTGCTCCTTCTGTGCACCATTCAAAACAACATATGACCAGGATGTTTATATCCAAGAAGCATGATACGACACGTGAAAAAACATTGACAGTCACCTTCTGTGAGTTCACTTTTTTACTGAAGCTGGTAAGGTTTTTTTTTACATCTTCAGCTACTGTTAATTAGTCACTGTCATTAAGTACCTTGAATCCTTGAAGGCACATGTTTTGGTGCTTGCTAAAATTGCATTTGCTGTCTAGAACATTTACATATACTCAGTGATTACAACAAATGTTCACTGCCAGTTATAAATCCAATATGATATTCTGTGAACAGGACAACCAGTAGACTGCTTCATGACTGTGGATTAAGGCTGAAACAGAAATAATTTAGTGTGAAAAAACTTTTCCAGACTTTTTAAGGCTGCGCCTACAGAAAAGTAGAGGCAGATGCTGATGGTGACTGGCCACTGTACATATGGTGACCCTATTCCACCAGCCACTGACAGCAAGCTGTTGGTGATGTAATGGAAAAGGGCATTCCCTGAGCATCTCTTTCAGCAGATGCTAGTTCCTCCACACAGGAGGAACCTGTGAGCACCAGAGCAGAGGCAGAGGCTTTGTTCCCACTGAGGTGCTACTGGTGTGACTGCCAGCATGAGGGAATGGTTCATGGACTGGCCCCAAATGCATGTTTGGAAAGTAATTGAGGAGCTATGTGTGTTTGTCATTATTCCCTTCACAGGCAGACTTCACAAAACTCATCACACAGGAGGGGAAGAGGGAAGTGGTGGTTTACTGAAATCTTCTGCTATATATTAAAAACATAGAGCACAAGAAGGAACAGCTTGAGTATCCTCCCACCAGATTATGGGTTTAAAAACGAAGCTCTCTGAGATGAGAAAAGGTGAGATCTTGGCCCCTTCTGTGCTCCCCAGAGCCAGCAGCTGCACAAGAGGCTGGAGAGTGAAGAGGTGCTTTGGCCATCAGGGCTGAGATTTCAGATGCTCGTGCATCTTGCCTACATCAGACACTGCTCAGGCTGGAGATTGGCACAGAGCCAGCCTCCCAGTCAGCATTACATGTGAGCTCTTGGGCATCTAGGCTGGTCCTGGAGGAACACACGTGTGATGATGCTGTGCCACACGTGACATGATGTCATGGCTTATGTCCCTGACACAGAATTGACCCCAGACCTTGAATTTAGCAACTTGCTGCTACCACCCTCTCAGACCTCAGCTACTGTCTGAGTCTCTAAGGCTGCTCCCTCAAGGGAAGCCTGAGTTTCTGTGCATCTCAGTTAATACTGCTAATTGTCATGGTCCCTACTTTCCAAGGGGAGCCAAGAAAACAAGTTGCACCCCAAACAACCCCTGCTGACTTCTTTCCTGCTCCACAGGACACAGAGGTTGAGAGAAAGAGCTCATCTAGTACAAATAGTCATTCGTTAGTGTCACTGACCTGGCCAGGGCTTCAGGAAAGAATGAGATATAGTGGTTCCAGAAATAACCTTTAAAAAGTCTCCTGGTATCTGTTAAGAAAGTACAACAGAACTGTATTGGTCTGCTCTTCCAAAAATATAATAGAAACTGAAGGAAGATATATTTCTTTTTCTCTATTATTTCTTAAATCTTCCTTTTCTTCTTCCATATTGAATGAACCTATATTTACCAGAAATGAGTCATTCAACAATATTTACTATTTTGTTAGATGGCCTGTTCCATCTAACAAGGCAGGAACAGATCCCACAGGATTAATACCCTTCATAGAACCAGAGGCACATGTGAGCTTCTGAGTTGGAAAACCCAGATAGAGTCTTTGGGTAATGGTCAGGGCCTCATTTTCTCTTCCCTCCCTTGGTCTTGCATACTTGTTTCTGCTGTAAGGGGACTTAGACAACAAGACCAGAGGGAACTATGGCATCTTCTTATGGCATAACAAGACATTTGTAGTTTCAGTATTGAAGGAATCAAACCTGAGGTACCACTAAAAGAGCTTCAGAAGTGATAATCACCTGTTTTAAAGATTTATTTTTTTTAAGCAAGCAGCCCTTTGGAGTCCCTCAATACTGGAAAAATCCAACCTGAGGTACCATTAAAGGTACACCAGGAGTGATACTCATCTGTTTTAAAGATGGGATGTACTGCAGCACTGCAGCAAATGCCTTCCTAGCCAAGGCTTGGGAACCCAATGGTGGCCTTGCTGATATTCCCACTCCCATGGGATCCTGAACAGAGAAGGACAATGACAATTTGCTTTTCCAACTGATGGTGTAGTCACCTCTTCCCTTTAGAAAATGTCACCTCACCCCTGTTTGTCCTGAATTTCTGTTTGTGATGAAAGACCCCGAATCCATCAGGTATTTGGTCTGGGCATTCAAATCACCCTGGCAAACTGCTGGTCAGTGAAATGGTTAACAAGCCATGTGTGAAAAGGGAAAAATTAGCTGTTAGAGTGACCTGCCAGCACGGGCTGCAAGAGGAAAGGAAGAGGTACATAGGACTTCCTGCCTCCTCTTGTGTTTTCCAGCTTGAAGCTTTACCATTCCCCAGGCTCTTGCTGCCCACGGGCTGTGTGCCCCAGCAGCTAGCCTGCTTTCTGGGCAGGAGACAATGGAATCCAGCTAGAGAAATGGCCACAGTTTCCAAGTGACAGTCTGTGTCACCTCTGTCATTTTTCCCTAGAATGACAGATTGCTAGAGAGGGACATCTGTCAGTATGAAAAACTAAAATGATAGGGGGTGATTCTCGCTCCAGACCTTGTGCAGTTTCCTGGCTGGCGTCCCAGGAAGGCTGCAGCCCTCTCAGCCACACAGTGTCTTGTCTCCCAGGTTGGAGACACAGCCGGCAGAGCTTCCTATGCTCCTTTTGTTCCACACTCATTTCCTGACCTGCAATGCTGTGCTCCGTGGGGACGTTGCACATATCAAAAATGCAGGGTGAAGCTGTCGAGAAATGGAGACAGGTTGTTTTTGGCAGGAGGCCCTTGAGCCAGAAACATTTTTACCAGAAGAAATATGGTCGATATTTATGGAAAGTAGGATTTGACTTTCAATGGAGCTTATGTTCATAAGTCACTTAAGGCCCTTCTGAAAATCCCACCAATAATTCTTAAATTAAACAAGTCAGCATTTCCATGCAAGCTGAAGAACGAAGCACTGTGCCCCACTTATGGATCTGAGCTAAGCAACTGAAGAGCCAAAGAACTCTTCAGAGGCTTGGTATGATCATGTGAAGTGCTTGTACATTTTTTTCTGTGCAGTATGTGACACGCATCACTCAAAGAGCCTGAAGAGCCATTGCATTCCAGCAAGCACTGGAGAGACCTTGGCAAAGTGTATCATCTGGCCTCTTGTACTCACAAGGCAAGATTTAATGAAGCCTGAATCATATTCAGGCTGGAGTGCAATGATTTTCAGAAAGTGTCTAGAGTGATAAAGGGTTCTGCTGTTAGAAAT
The DNA here is from genome assembly GCA_024611195.1 of Ceyx melanurus. Taxonomy (NCBI): domain Eukaryota; kingdom Metazoa; phylum Chordata; class Aves; order Coraciiformes; family Alcedinidae; genus Ceyx; species Ceyx melanurus. Next base: position 44,547 of record JANHGL010016629.1, read on the forward strand.
AAAACTTCACAAGACTTGGGCCCAATCCCAGTTGGTTCCTGTTTTCAACTGATGGTACAAAATATCCCATTACCCCTTAGACAACATTTTTTCTTTGGGTATTTTTGCAGGAAGTTACATCAAGTCCAGAGAATTCCAAGCCAAGCCAGCTCTACCCAGTTACTAAAATCAGCTTTCAGATCACCACAGGCATATGCAAGACAGCAAAGGGAGCTGGGGACTGACTGCCTGGGGAGATGTTCTCTTGAAAAGGACCTGGGAGTCCTGGTGGACTTCAGGCTAAGTGTGAATCCACAATGCACACTGGCAGCAAGGAAAGCAAACATCCCAGGCACTGATGACAGGAGTTCAGTAGGGGTGTCAGTAGAAGTGATTACTCCCCTTTACTTGGTGCTTGCTGGATCACAACTGAAATACTATGTGAAATTTTGGGGACCCAGAAAAGAAAGATGGTGAACTGGACTAAGATTAGTGGAGGCCACCAGGACAATCAGGACTGGACCACTTGCTGTGGGACTGGTTCATCCTAAAGATGAGATAGCTTTGGGAGCACTTAATAGCTGCCTGTTGGTGCCGTGAGCAATTGCAATGATCCCATGATAATCAACAGCATTATCAGCTGCAGTTGTGTTATAAATGACTCTGAAATCCCAGCCTGGAGTCACCCACCCAACTGTTAATTGGGTAAATTTCAAGCCAGCTGTCCCTGATTACTGGTAGACTACTTAAGTAAGTCAATAGAGCTGCTCCTCTCCTTAAGCAGTGTCAACAGGAGGGGGAAGTGGTTGAAGTGAAGGCTTGCAAGGATTACAGTTGGTAAAAGGACTTCTTAGATCACACCAAGGACAAGTTCCTTCAAAGTACAAGGCAAGGGCACATGAAGCACAGCTCTGAAGATTCTCCTCAGCTTTGAAGCAACCTTCAGTGGCAAATGGTGAGTGCTGTTTTCCCTTAAGGCACTTAATGTAGAAGGTAGTATAGGATCCAGTCTTCTGGAGAACATCAGAAAAACTTCTTCTAGCTCTTCTAATGGTCTTAAACTATGTTCTAGATGTTGCAAACAGAAGGAGATGTTGATGTAGGGAGCTGGTGGACCTAGATCAGTATTTGTAGCTGTATAAGAGTGCTCTCCAGTGGTAACAGTAGCCTGTCCCTTGTTGTGTAATTCAGGCTGTGTGTTGTGAAGAAAGAGCCCAGTAGCTGAACACAAGTGGCTGGATAAATAGATGTGTATGTAGAACTATGGTCTAAACCAGCAAAGATTTGGAGATGCTTTATGAAAAGAAACATTTTCAGATTTGAAAAAGAAATAAGCTTAAAAGGGCTCTATTACTTTTAGAAACTGAGTCTGGAAAGACAGAAGAGGTTTCAAATGAGATCAATATCCAGGTTCTAGCAGAAAAGATAAAAACCATATAGAAGGTGACTTTTCTGATAGCATCTGTAGTATTGTTAGGTAACTTCCACACAACAAAAAACACCATTGTCAGAGCTTAATGTGCAAATGACCAGACCAAAAAAACATAAAGGCAGGTGTCTGCAGTGATAGTTATTCTCCTTAGCTGTGACTATTGGAGCTGCAAAAAAAACTAGTGAAGACTGTTCCAGAAAGGAAGATATGCCCATGGGAACTCAAGTCCACACCAGTGCGCAAGAAGAAAAAATGGAGGAAAGGCTGAGGAAAAAAGACCTTGAGGAGGTGGCAAGA
>JANHGL010016630.1:0-11348 GCA_024611195.1 Ceyx melanurus
CGGCCGTAGGAACCCCCGCCTCCCGGGGGTACGGCGCAAAGGTATGAAGCGGGGCCGGTCGGAGGAGCTGCGGCAGCCCGAGGAGGATCCCGGTACCGTGGGGGAACCGCCAGGTCCCGCCGTCATGGAGGCTAAGCCCGGGGATGCGGCGGCCGCCCCTGAAGCGGGAGCTGTCCCGCCGCCCCGCACCAAGCCCCCCGATCTGAAGGTGAGCCGCGATGGTACCGGTCGGTCGGCGGGGTCGGGAATGGGATGAGCATCCCGCTGAGGTCAGCGGAGGCATGAGGACCCTTTAGGGTCAACAGTGGGGCGAGCACCCTACGGCAGTAGCGGTGGGGTTCCCGGAGGGGGGCGACCACCCAGCAGGGTTACCGGTGGGATGTACACCTGCGTGGGACAACACCAACAACACCCTGGCCCCAGCTGTGCCCCAGCTGTGCCACAGGTGTGACCTTGGAGGATGGGGGATGGCCCCAGAAACGGGGGATGGAGATGGTCCCATGATGAAGATGCTCCTGGGATGGAGATGGTCCCATGATGAGGATGCTCCTGGGATGAAGATGCTCCCTCCCACAGCGAGGCTACTCCTGGGATAAAATTCCAGACAATCCCAGACTTGGGGGTGCTCCCAAGGGAGGTTAAGACTCTGGGGTGTGGATGCCCCCACCATGGACCACCTCCCGGGGTCGAGATGCCTCATGGCACCTTGCCCAGGGCTGAGCACCAGCGAGGCCGTGGCCCCGCTACAACCTGCCCCCCCGAGAGCAGCAACACGAACGGGGCGGTGGTGGGAGAGGCGGGAAGACCCTGGGGACACCACCCACCCCTGGGGACACCTCCCACCCCTGGGGACACCTCCCACCCTCGGCAAGGATGGCGAGGACACAGGAGTCCCACCCCGGGGCAGGTCTGGAACGAGCTCCCATCACCCGAGGATGCTTTTTGGGAGGGAGGGGGGATAACGGGGCTGCAGAGGGGCTGAGCAGACCCCCGGTTAATAACCTCGGGGGTCACCCCGGCTCTGAGCTACCGACCGCGCCGGGATTAGAGCTGCGGCAGCCGGGAAGTGACGGTGAATAAATGGCCCCGAGGCTGCTCCTCCCGAAGCTGCTCCTCCCAAAGCAGCTCCTCCCGAGGCAGCTCCTCCGGTGCCTCCGGGATGTGTCCGGTTAATGAGGAAAACAAGTTCCGTGCCACTGCAGCGCTGCAGGGGAGGGGGGAAGGAGCTGGGATGCGGGCACTGCCGGGTGAAACTGGGCACAAATCTCCCGTGGGTTTGGAAGTGGAGAAGCTCTGAGCATCCCCCACCCCCATCCTGCTCAACAGGGTCCCGCTGCTGTGGGTGCTGGTGCTGGTTTTCTGTGGCAGAGATGAATCCTCTGCTGGAAGTGGTGCTCCCAGGTGCTGCAGTGAGCTATGCTATCAAAGGTGATGTGCTTGTTGCCTCATGGGGGTACAGAGGTGCCACTTTTGCTCTTTGGGTTCAAAAAGACCTGGGCAGCCTGGCATTCGGGATGGGGACTCTTGCTGTGGAGCATCCCAGCCTGAAACTCGGTCTAGAAGGTCCTATGAGCATGGTCAAGGTCATGTGGGTGCTGGGAAACACAGGCAGGCCTGCCAGCCTGCTGCTGCTGTGCCTGTGTGTGTCCCTTCCAGAACATCAACCAGGAGCTCAAACCTCCTGCTCCTGGAGCAGAGCTCATCTGCTTGAAGTCCAAGAAGCCCCGAGGTTGCAGGATGCTGTTTTGCTGCCACACGTGGTGCCTTTGCCTCCACATCCGAGCAGCAGCTCCTGCTCCTGGGGCTGCTTTGGCTCTGCTGACACGAGATACTGGTGCTGCTGCCCTAAAAGCAGCTGGAGGGGAGATCCCTGTGCCAGGGGAAGGCAAATCCATAGGGATGTGGTGCTCAGGGCTCAGTGGGATGGGAAACTTCTATTTGGAAGAGGTTCCACTTGGTGCTTCTCACCTGCATCATCCCCCAGCCTCTCTCCATCCCACCAGGGGCCCTTGAGTGAGTCAGAAGTGGGTGGGAGTGTGAGACAAAAAGGATCCACAGCTTACAACAGAGTTGGCCACCAGGCCAAGTGTTCCTTGGAGCTCAGCCTGGCCTGCAGCCCGGCCCAGCTCTCAGCAGCAGCAGTGGCCAAATGCCCAGTGATTGATTTTATCGACGTGAGCAGGATCTCCTAAGGCAGCCTGGCCTCACCACGCTCACCTTTAACACTCTTGCAGCTCAGCAATTAATTGCCTGCATGGACCAAAACCCTCCGAGGTGCTTTGCCTGGCAGAACTCATGAGAAATGGCATCTTGGGGCTGCCCACAGCTTCCGAAGCAGAGCTGGGCACTCTGCCTGGCCCCTGCCACAGTCACCAGCCATTCAGCCTCTTCATCTCCTGTTGCTACAATTAGTGACATCATGAAGAGCCTCTGAAAGTTTCCCAGCTCCAAAGCCCCTCCGGAGCTGGGCTGTGTTTGCCACGGCAGGGTGGGTCTGAACAAGCTGGTCCTTGGTCCCTTTGCTGTCCCCCAGATTCCTCTCCCCCTGGACAGTGAACGAGGATGGGATGGCAACTTTTGTGTGCTGCCAGCCAAGGATGGATTTGAGCTGCTGACCTGGAAACGAGAGGCTGCCTTGTGGCATCTCCATCCCCTAACCCCACGGCAGCTTCATCCATTCCCCAGCCCCAGTTCCACCTTCTTTGCCAAGTGGAAGCTCCATTAGGGGGGTGAAAAAAAAAAAGGGAAAAAAAAAAAGAAGTTCTGGCACGGAGCAAAGCAGCTGCATGACACATAGTTCTGCTCAAAAATACGTTGGGTGGCAGGGATTTCTGTGCTCTGCAGCAGAGTGACTGGATCCATACAAAACACTGCAGAAGGAGGGAGACATCCAGCCTCTTGCAGCTGCCAAGGTGTCTAGGGTGTGAGGACACCAAGGTGATCACTGTTGGTCCCACTCCTGTTTTCCCCAAGCTGAGTGTTTTCCCTGGGTTTCTCTCTATTTTCCCAAGCAGGCCAAGCTGGCTGAGGGCTGAAAGTTGAAGCCTGACATCCTTTCCATCTCTGGTTTCATGACCTTGGGCTTCACGGCTCCTGCCTTTCCCTTCTTTGAACCTGAAAGCCAAGATCAGCAGGAGTCTGGAGGCACTGGCCTGAGCTCTCCCTGGGGCTAGATCCAAACCTCACATCCATGGAGAAAAAGCTTCCCCTGGGCTTTGTGGAGCTGAGAAGTCTCTCCCTGAGCTGGGAACCTTCTCCTGGAGCTGGGGAACATCTCCTGGGGAGGACAGAGATGAAGGACAAGGGGAGGTCCCATTACAGGACAGGCAGCTCCCAGCACAGATGCTACCCTGAGCAACAGGGTTGGGAGCAGAAGGGGATGAGCTGAAGCATTAACTTCCCATTTCCTCCCAGCCAGTCAAGCCCACCTCAGCTAGTTTATCTTTTCCAAAGGTCCCTCACTGGGAAGGGATGGGTCTGAGGGTGGAGATCCTCTGGTGCATTCAGATGAGCCCCTCATGGTTGTGCCTGTGCAGGCTGCTGGCTGCAGGGAGGATGCAGAGGACTCCTCCTCTCTGTAAAGGTCGCCAGCCCCTGTTCTAAACCCTCAGGTACATTTATATTTAATCCCTTGCACGAACAATTTTCCAGGCATATTTTGGTCTTGAAAGGACACGGCCAAGGTGAGTTGGCTCCCCTGTGGTTACTGGGATGGAGCTGTTGTCAAAGCAGCTCGAGCAGGAGCAGCCAGGTCCCTGGAGCTCCCACATCCATCATCTCCCCGGGGCATCGCTCATCAAAAGCTCTCGGGCTGTTGGCAGTGACCCTGGGGGGTCCCCCCTCTCACTGCTGGGGAGCTGCACACTGATACCCCCCCCCAGCCCTCCCCAGGGAGAGGGGAGCAGCCTCCTGGGCAGGGTGCAGCCCAAAGCACAGCTTGTTTCCCTGGGGTTTGTGCTGGGCTCGGTGGAGGAGCTGTGGTGTGTCCCAGCAGACACACACTGACGTGGGCTGCTTGGCTGAGGCCAAGCACTCCATGCCCAGTTTTCTACATTCCCAGCCCCCCCTCCAGGCTCCCCATCCTCCCTTCCCACTGAATTTCAGCTCTCAGCATCCCCACAGTCAGTTCAGGAGCTGCAGAGGTGACAGCCATGGGAGGAGCAGTGGCAGGCTGCCTCTCACTGCGTTATTCTCCGGGGACCAGCACTGGCAGCAGAGATCTCACCCTGCAAACACCAGGGAGAGCTGGTGGGGAGCTCCTGGGGGGTCGTCAGCACCCCACCCCCCCCTCCAGCCAGAGCCACATCTGGGCACCCTGCATATGTTATTGTGGAGAGTTTCAGGAGCTGAGTGTCACTACAGCGCTTTGGGAGCACGTTAAACAACATGACTAACGTTTGTCACATGTTTGTGCTCTCATCCTGTCCCCAGGAGGAGCAGCGTGGGGAGGGGGAGTGTTTTCTTTTCCATTTTAGAACATCTATACGTTTTCCTTGGCGTCTGTGGCAGCGGGAGGAGCAGCAGAACAAGAGCTGTTCCTGCTCTGGCAGAGGGGGTTGGACTCGATGATCTTCAGAGGTCCCTTCCAATCCCTGTGATTCTGTGGCTTGGGATGCTGCTGTGAAGGGCAACTGGGCTGGCTGCCACCCCATGGGGATAGCTCTGCCCCCAGCCTGGCTCCAGCAGTGGGGTGCTAGATGGTGGCAGGACCCCTTTGCTGGGATCAGCTGGAGAAAGCATCAGGTGTAGGTGACCCTGCTTTGGGGGGTTGGACTAGATGATCTTTCTAGGTCCTTTCCAACTCCTAACATTCTATGATTCTATGACTAGAAACCCATTCAGGGGTGAGAAGGATGTCCTGGGATCCTGCTGATGTTTGCAGGGCTGGGAGATGATGCTCAGTGGTGTGGCCTTTGCCTGATGGGGAATGAATGGGCCTTAGAGCGCTGTGGGATGGGGTGGGAGGGGGCAGGATGGGATGCAGTGTTGTATGTTGCAATGCTAGAGGATGGGACATTCTTCCACTGTGCCTGTGCAATGCCCCAGAAGGACTGAGTCTTGGCTGGAGCCTCTGGATGGGCAAGGGATGTAAATAATTAATAGTAATAATAATAATTTTTTAAAAAATAATAATAAAAATAATAATAATAATAACTGAGCAGGATTTCTCAGTATGCAGCTGTGCTAGAAGGTCATGGCAACAAGATCCCTTCCTTGCCCATCTGAAAGCTGAGTAAGAGGTTTGGATGTCGGGGCAGAGCTGGTGAGAAAGGGGAGGGGGGGGAGATTCAGCCACAGGAACACTGATCCTGGAGAGCTCAGCACAGCCCGACTGGGATGGGGGGCAAGGGCAGCACCTCTCCTTGCTTTCTTTTAGCAATCAGTTACCAGCAGTGGAGAAAGAGAAGGAGGCAGAGGGTGTGCCCATGCTCAGCCCACAGCCCTGCTCAGCCAAACCCTCTGCCTTGGGCTTGACCCCGCTGCAGCCGGTCAGGATTGATCCTCTTACAGATCCCGTGAAGCAGGAGCTGCTCCTTTGAAGTCCACAGAGACAAATCTCCACTGCTGAGCACGAGATCCTGGCTGCTTTAATGAAAAAAAACAAAACAAGAAATAGAGATTTTTATTTTTTTTTTGTTATTAATCTTGGTGGTTTACAGCTGCCTACACTGAGAAATTGATCTCTGTATCCACTGCATCTGTCATTAAGCAACGGCTGTTCCAAAATAGCCTGGGCAGACTCTCTGCTCTGAGCCACGAGCAGCTTCGTGCCAGAAAAAAAAAATGCCTCTGCTGTGGAAGTGCAGTAATATCCCAGAGAAACATAAGAAAACAGGGATTTTACAGCAGCAAACTCTCTGCAATAACCGCTTGTGGAATGGCTTGGTGACAGCTCTTTAATGTAGACAAGCCTGTAGCTTCACAAGCCATTGATCTGCTGGGGTTCAAGCCCAGGGCAGCAGGGCTGGGGATTCCTCTTTTTTGCTTCCCACCCCTTTTCTCACACTCACATCTCTTACCGTCCTGCCAGGAGCCCAGGAAAAGTTCTTCCAGCAAAACTTAGGAAGAGCCTGAGGAGAGTTTCTTTTCACAGGTGAATTTCTATCAGCTCAAGCTATTGGGTGAAGAACCCCCCGAGGGTGGCTGGTTTCCACCTCCACACTCCTACTGGCAAAACATCCTCTCCTTTAGTGCCGGCTTCACTTTCATTTTATCCTCGTTATCCTCAAGGAAGGGAGTTGGTTGTTTATCCTCAAGGAAGGGAGTTGGTTGTTTCTTGTCCCTTGGACCTTCTGAAAGGCTAACTGTGCACCCGAGGGTACACTGTACCCTTGGTGGGAGAAACCTGGGGGTTTATAGTTATTACTTCTCTAATGCTGTCTCTGTTTCCATAGAGACCCTATAAATAGAACTTTAAATCACTATTTCCTGAAGTAGCAATTCGGCACCATGGATTTCTGATGTATTTCCTAAGGAAAACCAACAGGCATTTTCATTCTGAGCAGGTCACAGGATTGCCAGGTTTGCCTACCGAGCGTTGGGTGACGTGGGATCGAATCTCTGACTCCTCATCAATATTACAGCTCTGATGAGAATTAGACCCTTGTGGATTTGGACCTTGTGGCTTTAATGTCTGGAGCATCCAGGCTGAGGGGTCCTTTCTGCATGGCTGTGAAATCCTCCAACGTCTGCAGCTCCTGGAGGTCGTCTCTCAAACATCATGGTTTTCCTAAAATCTGGGGCTTTTGCCAAGTGTCTGCTCCCAGTGGCTCCCAGTCCTGTGGCAGCTTCATGCTGGTTTTCAAGCCTGAGTTAATGGCAGTGCCACGGTTACAGGGACCAGCATCCCTGGGGAGGGTTCCAGCTGCAGTAAATCGGTGGTGAACGTCAGCAGGGTCAGGACTGGCGTCCTCAAAGGTGGGGTGCCTGGCTGAACTCCAAAATCGAGACAGAGAGAGCAACTCGTGCCTTGTGATCTGCTGGGCTGCTGGTGGCTGAAGCTGCTTCGGGAAGCAAGAGGATCTTTTGATGTCCCAAGATCATTTCCTCGCTGCCTGAGAGCCACAATGGGCCAGGGATCTGCTGAGCTCCTTGGAGATGCTGGAAGTTTCTACCCACACCACTGCTCCCCCCTGTTCAACCACTCACGGGGAACTGTGGAGGGCACCCGGCCAAAATCTCCTGTGGATGCAAATCTGGGCGTTCCAGTGACTGCGGGGAAACCTCTCTGGGCTGACCTGGCTGTAATCAAGAGCACGATCTGTTCCACCATCCATATTGCATGACCTGGCTGCTGCCACGGCCGGCGTCCACCCGGCTTCCCATCACGAGAACAGCCACAGTGTGCTCTGTGGGAACAGGAGCCTCAGCCCCCTGGGAGAGGAAGAACTGGGGGTTCCCAGGGGAGCGACATGCCCCCCAGCTCCTGCTAGCAACCGGTTGCTGCCCAGCAGGAACTGGATTTGGTGGCACTGGGCCACGAGCTGCGGTTTCACCCCCTGTAAGTGAGGGCAGCCTGGTCTGTGATGTGCTCAGAGGCCATGGAAAAGCCCTCCCTGATCCTTCCTGGAGCAGGTTTTGAGCAGGTGGCTACTGGCAGGATGCTGGTGGCTGAGTAGACTCCCTCAGTCTGGAGTAACCCTGGATTTTCTCCCTAAGGAAGAGGCTGCTCCAGCCCCTCTGCCCAATGCTGTTGGAGCTGCTCACCTGAGCCACCCCGAGCTGCTCTTCTCACCCCCATCTGCCATCAACCAACCACTAGATTTTCATCCTCTTCCACAAGTATAAAGCTCAGTGCCAGCAGCACTTGTTCCCTTTGTGTCTCCAGAAAACCTCCAGAAGCTCTGGAATCCTTTGAGCTTCCCAGTTCGGTTCAGTGGCACCGTGTGCGCGCCAGGGCGCCGCTGCCTCTTCCTGCCAGTAACGTGGGGGGGTTCTTTTCTCTTCTCTTCTCTCTCTCCTCTCCTGCAGAAAATCCAGCAGCTCTCCGAAGGGTCCATGTTCGGCCATGGCCTGAAGCACCTTTTCCACAGCCGCCGGCGGTCGCGGGAGCGGGAGCACCAGAACTCGCAGGACTCGCTGCCTCCTCACTACGGGATGTCCGACCACGAGTCCCCCGACGAGAAGGAGAGGTCCCCAGAGATGCACCGGGTCTCCTACGCCGTGTCCCTGCACGACCTCCCCGCTCGGCCCACCGCCTTCAACCGGGTGCTGCAGCAGATCCGCTCCCGCCCCTCCATCAAACGCGGCACCAGCCTGCACAGCGGCAGCCGCAGGGCCAAGAGCGGCTCCCTGGAGCCCCAGAAAGGGAGTCCCCACCTCGTCCGCAAAGCCCCCCAAGACAGCAGCCTCACCGCCATCCTGCATCAGCACCAGGGGCGCCCCAGGTCCTCCTCCACCACCGACACTGCCATCCTGCTGGCTGAGAGTGGGGCTGTCTACCTGCTGACTGAGGACACCGAGTGCCTGGCCGATAAGGTACGACCGTGAGGAGGTCGTTGAGGGGTTGAGGGGGGATGAGAGATCACGATGGGGGAACTGGGATGGGGCTGGGTGTGGAACATCCCAAAACGCTGTGAGGAGAAGATCATCCCTTGGGGCAGCGCTGGTGGCGCTGGGTGTGCGGGACAGAGGATGGCAGCCCCTGGCTGGCTCTGGAGGCTGCTGGAGTTGATGTTCCTCTCACTGGGAGGTGGAAGCAGGGAAGTGTCCCAGCTCAATTCCCAGAGAGGAATTTGTGAGAGAGAGGAAGGGAGCTGGGAAGAGCTCTGTGAACAAGCTGCCCAGGGCAGTGGTGGAGTCGCCATCCCTGGAGGGGTTTCCAAGCTGTGGTGCTGAAGGCCATGGGTCAGTGGTGCTCTGGCAGTGCTGGTTTGACTCAATGATCTCAAAGGTCTCTTCCAACCAAAACAATTCCATGACTGTGACCCCTGGCGTGGGGTTGGAGGGGATCCCAGGCAGCCCAGTGCTGGGTTTGACGAGGCAGCTACAAACTGGTCCTGTCCAGAGTGATTTTGAAGCTGCTCTGTGCAGAGCTAATCGAGAGGATGGTGTTTCCATCTAGCGTTTATCCTCGTGAATGATGAAACAGCTGAGATTAGCAGGGTGAGTGGAGAGAGGTGCCCTGGGTGCTGGTGGGATTCTCCCTGTCAGTCTGTCCTTGGCCTTTGGAGCTCGGGGAGTGTCACGCTCTAAAACCTCTCTCTGCAGCTCTGAGGGCAAGATGCATCCCCTTCAGTTTTTCATCGACCTGTAAAATACCAGCAGTGAGTTGTCAAAGTGATAGGGCCTGAGCTGGGGAGGTGGCCAGGCTGGCTTCAGCACCCCATGTGGCCTCTTTGGGTGGCTCTCATCAGAATAGCTCAGTAAGGGGGTGACCACAGCCAAGCAGAGCTGCTGAGGGGTGGGAGAGCAGCAGGGGGGTCAGATCCAGGCACTCCCCCACCACCAGCAGGACCCAGCAGGTGCAGGGGCTGAGGAACGATGTTTCTCATGCAACCCCCCCACCCAGCCACTCCTTTCTGCTTGGCACCCAGTCTCCCAGAGGGAAATCTGACCTGGGGACTTCTGTTGCCCTCTGAGCTCATGGAAAGAGGATCAACCAGATACTTTTTCTTTCTGTTTTCACCTGGCTCTTTCAGCACCGAGCTGCAGCTGACGCTCGTGGCTTGAGGTGCCAGCACAGCTCCCTTGCCACAGCCCTGAGGGGACAGAGCCACTACTGGGATGTGGGAACCTGGTCCCAGAGGACAGACCCGTCCTTGTATTCACAAGAAACATCTGCCCTAGCAATCCCCCTCCCTGCTTTGGTGTGCAAACCAGAGCACCCCAACCCTTCCCTGGTGCTCCTCACCAGCACACTGCACCCAGACCAAGACCCGAGCAGGGCCAAGGGGCCTTTTGGGTTGTTTTGAGCACCCGTAGCCAAAACTTATTCCATCTAGCCCGTGGCATTGGCCTTGCAAGCAGCCCAGTCCCACTAAGCCCTGTGTCTGAAGCTTGGAGCCAAAGCAGTTCGTGCTGGGACAGAAACAGGTGAGAGCAGAGCGGGGCTGTGTCTGCTCCCAGAGCAGCACAGAGAGCACAGAAAGGGGATGAATAATTAACTGCATATGACACAAAGAGTAATAAGAAGAGAGACGATACTGGGGCCTTTGTGAGGCAGTGGAAAAATAACCTATTTAGAGAAACAAGAGCTACGTGATATTCTCATGCCGTATTCTTTTCCCCCCGTAGACCTCAGGAAACCCAGACTCCTGCCCCCAGCTAACAGCTCCTCTTCCATGGGCACAGCTGGTGCTGCCATGCCCTGGGCACCAGTGCACCCAGCACGGCTCCACCAGCCCCCACTGGGGCTCTGGGCCAGCAATTGCTTCACACCAGCCTTGCCTCGTCCTGCCGGGGTCAGATGCCTCCTCCCTGTTTGGAAGCTGCTGCCCTGGGGGCTCCTGGTGAAAAAGGTGGTTTCCCCCCAGAAATCTCATGCTGAGTTTTTCATGCACTGCCTGAGCACATGGGGGATTAATCCCTCAGGGGATCACTCAGCCTCAGCCAAGCACTTTTTGAACAGCTACTGATTTCTTCTATTTATTTTTTTTTTCATTTTTTTTATTACTTAATTAGTTCCTGCAGTTTTCCCTTCCCTGCTTTCACCTGCACTAATTCCTCACCCTGGGATCCTACCAGTGCTGGGCCACCCTTCTGGAGCCAGGCACACACGGTTCCTCCCCCCAGCACCCCCTAAGCCCTCCTAGGTGGCTGGAGGAGGTGAGGGTGACGATGGCACAGCTTGGGCATTTGGCAACACTTCTGTCTGGGGCTCCTGATGTAACCCCAGAGATGTCTCATGTCCCTGCTCTGCCTTCACCCACAGCTGCCCAGCCCAGCTGCCCGTTGCCAACCAGCAACACCCCCAAGTGGATTTGGGGTCCAGCAAAGTGATGTCACCTGCACCACACGCTGGGCACAAGGGCTTTGCTTTGCAGGGTGATGCTCACCTGGGGCACACACGTTCACAGCTTCCCCCACCATCTTTCTTCACCCTGCTCTCTCTGCCCACTTCGGTGTGCAAAGAGCAGCTCCCGACAGGGCTGGGATGACTGGGATGTCCCCTGCCTCCTGCTGGCAGGAGCTCAGGAGCAAGGTTTTGTCTGTTGACTGGGCTCCGACAACCGCATCTGGTCGGTGCATGCCCACGGGGCACGGTGCTTTCTGCTTTGCAACGAGATCTCCACACGCTCCGAGCCGCCTCTGCGGGGCTGTGGGTACCGCCGGCTGGCACCACCCCTCTCCCGAGCATCCCATCGTGCGCGGCTCGCTCGCTTAAGCCAGGGCAAGGCGGCGTTTTT
>JANHGL010016632.1:0-17504 GCA_024611195.1 Ceyx melanurus
TCCCTCAGCTGCTCCTCCCCACACTCCTGCTCCAGACCCTTCCCCAGCTCCGTGTCCCTTCCCTGGCCACGCTCCAGTCCCTCCATGTCCTGCTGGGAGTGAGGGGCCCAGAACTGACCCCAGGATTCAAGAAAAAAGCAAAACCACACACACAAAAAACCCAAACAAACAAACAAAGAACCCCCAAACAAACCAACAACAAAAAAACCCCAACCACCACAAAAAAACAAAAAACAAACACAAAAAAAAACCCCAAAAAACCCAAACAAAACAAGAAAGGATAAATAGGGAATATTTTTACATCTTTACCTTAAAATTTTGTTCACCTGAAAATGCTGTAACTTATGAGGAAAAAAAATAATAGTTGAAAACTCAGAGAGCCAAATTTCTTCTCCACTAGGCTGTTGTGCAAGATGATTCCAGCTGGGTGTTGGAACCAACCAAAGTTCTGGCGGGGATGATGGATGGAGATTGGTTTTGCTCAACAGGTAGTTGCAGCATCTTCTCTGAAAATGCCCCGTGGGCAAATGTAGTCACCATGAGCCTGTCTGATTGGCAGGGTCAGGTCAGGATGATATCCAGGGTCTTTCTTCCACCTTATTGAGTCTCAGACTGGTGTAAATATTTTGATGAGCTGAAATGGAAAGCATCCAGGCCACTGTTGACACATCTTGAGGCAAGTTGGAACGTGAGCGCTAGAGGAGGGGAAGATGTTTGGCACCCTGGAAGCATTGAGGGAGGGGGGTCTGGAAACTCTGGAGAAGTTGCCAAGAGGTTTTATAAACCATCCTTCACAGGCTCTTCCAAAAAAAGAATAAAATGAGGATTTGGGCCCCTCTCTGACTTCTGAAGACTTATCAACCACGAGAGTGGAACATGATTCATCCACATCCCAAGAGGGATGGGCTTAATGTGCATTTGTATAATAACAGAGTGGACACAGAACGTGGTCTGGTGATTGCAAGGAAGGTGCTGGCATCAACTCTTGGCTGCTATTTCCAGCTCTTCATGCTTTCTGAGCTCGGACACAGTTCACTTCATGGTGCCTCAGCCTCATCCCCACGCTGCGGGGTCCTGCCCGCTCTCCAGTCACCACGAGCATTGCTGGAAGCTCATTGTGCTGCTCCCAAACACAGAGGTCTTTAAATACATATTTCTAAAGGCTGAAAGGCCTACAAGCTAAAATAAACCACAATTTTTTCCATTGCCTTTTTTTTTTTTTCTCCCCCCCCCTTTCAGCTAAAAAGATAAACCCCCCTTCTGTTATGTGCCCTGCTCTGATGATGATCTCGTGACGCATCAGGATGCTGTCACAGAACCAATGCTGCTACATCTGCTTGATCGGGTTCTCATGGAGAGCTAACAAAGAGAAATGCACATTGAGGGAGGAATATTTATGAGAGGAGGAAAAAAAAAAATCCCCCTATTTCACGTAGGTCAGAAAGGTCTGGCACACAGAGGTTCAAATTCTGCTGTCATGATTCACAAATGAGGGTTAAACGCAGCAATCTGTCATCCTCAAAAAGTGGAGCCAGTCCTAAAAAGGCAGCAGAAGCCCAGAGTGCAAAACTCTTCTGGGGCACTATGTTATTTTTTGTTAGGTTCAGGGTCTTAGGGCTGCATCACCGTCACTTGTGGGGGGAAAATGACCCTTTGTAGCACTGCTGTTCCTCCCCCACACTTACAGATCTGTCTCCTTCTCCATCTGCATTTCTCCTCTTCCTCCATGCAGTGCTTCAGCTCCTCTCCTGCCATTCCCTCTCAGTGTCCTAATTAAAATCCCACCCTGAGGCTTACGAGTGTCCATGATAATAGTGGAGGATCAAAGGGGCTCTCACCCCAAGAGTCAGGGGTCACTGATCCTACACATGCACCCAGAAGCCCATAAATCAGCAGCAAACACCCACCAGCAGCACTGAGACATCTTTAACCATCCCTGGAGGGGTTTCCGAGCTGTGGAGCTGAGGGATATGGGTCAGTGGTGCCCTGGCAGTGTTGGGGGAGCAGCTGGACTTGATGACTTTTAATGGGTTTTTTTTCCAACCAAAACAATTCAGCGATTCTTCCTTCACTTCCCTTCTCCATACATACCAGACCACATCCATACATGAAGTTCAATAGACAGGACGATGCTCTGGTGGCTCTGCTTGGAACCCCCCTCTGCTCTCCCTGATGAGGACTTGCTGGGTCTGAAGGAGCAGCCCGGAAACTTCAGCCATTGCCAGCTTCTATAAAAAGTGGTTAATCTGCTTCTGCACAGCCAGGAGCTCAGGTGGCTTTGCAGCTCTGGGAACAGAGCAGGGGTAAGCAGCCACATCCCCCCATCCCTGGCTGTCGTGGTCCCACTGGAGGCTTCAGGCTGGCGTTTCAATAATTTACTTAAACATCTTATCTTCCCCATTTTTAGCAGCATCTGCCAACTTGCACTACGGCCGTTGTGGCCTTTCTGTGACAGATCGGTTTGGACACGGAAGGAAAAAGGCTGTGCTTAATGGTGCACTTTAATTGGCTTTTCATTATGAAAGCTTAGAGGTCTCTGCAGCAAAGCACAGTCAGGAATCAGTAGCAGGATGAGGACAAGGCTACAGGCTCCTCCTGAGATGTGGGAGGTGCCGAGGCTCACGGTTTTGCTTCGGTGTCATCACCACAGAGGGATCCTCTCAGGCAGTGATGAAACCAGCATCGTCACCACTGACTTCAGGGGTGGTGGAAACACCACAGTGAAGATGAGTCTCCATCCCGGGCAGTGTCTGCTAACAATCACTAGAACATGCGTATCCATTGATCTCATCCCACCATCTGGAGGCAGGAACTGGATGACCACTTCGAAACTACTCATCCCTGCAGCACACATGCCTCACACAGACTTCTCTTCATCACCTCTTTCAAGCTGGCAAATTGAAATCGTGACAAAGGATGTGCCCAGAGAAGGGCAACGGAGCTGGGGAAGGGTCTGGAGCAGGAGTGTGGGGAGAAGCAGCTGAGGGACCTGGGCTGGTGGAGCCTGGAGAGAAGGAGGCTCAGGGGAGACCTTCTGGCTCTGAGAGCTCCTGGCAGGAGGTTGGAGCTGGGGAGGGTCAGGCTCTGCTCCCAGTGAACAAGCAACAGGAGAAGCCACCCCAAGGGAGGTTGAGGTTGGAGCTGAGGAACAATTTCTTCCCCTCCAGGGCTGTCCCGGGCAGGGTGGAGTCCCTGTGACCCCTGGAGGGGTTTCCTCGAGAGGTACTCGGGTGCTCTCTGCAAAAGCAAACACTGCCCACCCTGCTTCTAGGATGTGGATCATTTAGACAATGACCTGGGCTATAAAACTTCCCAGACACACTTAGAATCTCATACACAGAGGGCTTGTTTAGGTGCTGTCTGGCAAGACCCAAGCTGGCATCATACTGAGAGATGTGATGGGAAGCCTTAAAGTCTGAACAGAGGTAGACAGCAGGAGAATTATGGGAGGAACCTGGTCACCCTTGCTGCCAAGGTTCTGCTCCTTGGGCTCTGCCAACACCGTGCCCTGGGGTGAAGGTGCCATCTGGTCTGGCAGAGCAGCCAGCCTGGGGATGGTGCTGGAGCAGAGGGGGACGGGAGGATTTATTTCAGCACATACCTGTTTCAAAGCCAGGGTTTCTCCAAACCTTCCTGCAGGATGCTGGTTTCATCCCAGCCTGGGGCTGAATCAGGGTGAGGGAACAATGGGGTAGAACAGAAACACCAACCCATCCTCAAAGGAACCTCAGAGGGCACCCCAGTCGTGCCCCAAAGGGAGTGAGCTCCATCAAGTATCTCCAGACCACCACAGGACTCTGCTGACCCCACACCCTGAGCAGCAAGTCACAGCAGTAAATTGGGGGTGCCCCAAAGTGAGCTCTTGTGTCTGCCCTCCCCCCACTCACCCAGATCTGAGGCTGAACTCCAGCAGTTGCTCTATCACCCACTGCCCCCTCCCCCAGCCAAGGGTTGAAATAAAATCAGATTGAACTGAGCAGCCAAACCAACACAGATATAAACCAGCTACACTCAGCCCAGAAAACTTACAGAGGTCTCAGCAACCAGGAGAGCATCCTCAGGGTCAGGAGAAGAAGAAGCCAAATCCCCCCCAAACATCCCCCTTTATGCCAAGCATGACCTTCATGGGATGGGATCCACCTGGGGCCAGCTCAGCTCAACTCAGCTGCCCTGGTTGACTGTTCTAATGACCTGCAGCCCATGGCAGGCCAGGGTTCTGTCCCAGTGAGACCATGACAATACCAAAGCAGGGAGCAGAAGCAGCAGAACTGAAGCAGGCCAGTTCCCATGTGCTTCCCAGCTGGCAGCAAAATGATGTTCTTCAATTCCCAGTTTAGCCTCGTTGCAAATGTCCCTCTCTCCCCTCCTTCCCAGGTATCATTTAATCTAATTAATTTGATTATCTGGAAAATCTATCAGGGAAAGGAATCTTAATAGCTAGCTAAGTGTGCTGAATTAATAGATATTTATTAGTATTCATTATGTTTATCACCATCTTACTGTGCTGGAGCTATGAAAACCTAGGGAAAAGAGTGACAACCCTCTTCCCTGTTTATAACTCACGTTGCATCAAAGCTTTGTCCCATCTCTGCATGCATCATACAAAGCTCCAACCCCTGTGAGGTCCAGGTGGGGACACACACACACACAGAAAGACCATTAATAGTTTGAGAGAGGCTTTTTCACCAGTGGATTTAACTAGAACTGAAAAAAAAAACCCCACAAACCCAAATTGATCCCCTGAAAACACAACAGTGTTTGCTTCCAGCTCCCTGCCACTGTGCCTCCCCAGCAGAGAGCACGGTGACAGCCAGGGTCACACCATCTCTGCAGGAGGTGACTCAGACTTTGCCCTCACATCGCCTGGGTCATCAGCCCTGCCCTGTGTTTAGCTTCAGTTATCAGCAGGACGGATGCTGTTGAAAAATCCACTATGAACGACGACGACGTTCAGCGCCTGCCATCAAAATAAAATAAAGAAAAATTAAAATGCCAAAGTGTCGTGACCTTTTTTTTGCCCTTGCAATCAAGCAAGCAGGATCACCATTTACAGCCCAAGCAGCATCCCAAAGATCCTCCCTGCAGGACACGGCCAGGGAGGTCTCAGGAGATGGACACCAAAGCCACCAGCATCTCCCCTGCATCTGTAATATTCCTGCTCCACAGCTCTGCATGGAAATAATATCTTGCCTTTTAGTTATTTATTTTTTTTCCCCTTATTTCTTCCCTCCCTCTGAGCATCAGAAGTGTCACTCAGGCAGAAGCAAGTTGACGCTTTCAATATTTAAAGGGCTTTGAGGAGAAACAGGTCTGAGCGCATCGTCCTCCGGAGGAACGCGCCCGGCGCCCGGCCAAGGGCACAACAGCTGCTAAAGCCACCAAACCGTGCCTAAGGAAGCATGAAAAAGTGCTGAATGGGCAAAAAAACCCATCAATCAGAGGCAGGAAGCTCGCAGTAATTGCCCTGGGACACAGCTGGCTGTGGCACGTGGTTTTACCCTCATTTTGCTGGTGCTAATGAACTCCTGTCTCACCCATCTCCAAGGGGTCCTCACCTCCCTCACCGAGTGACTACACCCAACGTGGCCAAATGGAGGTCGCTGTCCTCCAACTGCATCTGGAGAGCCAGGCCCCAGGGGTGTGGGTGATTTCCCCATGGCCACACGAGGAGGGGCAAGGATGGGGCAGGAGATGCCTCGCAAAGGACATAACTGAGGATTCAGAGATGCTGCAGGTCAGCTCTGAGACAAAGCCAAGGTGTGTGGGAGTTTTTGCCATGCACAAAGTAGAAAACCTGCCCAGCCTGCCTGCTTCTGTCCTTGGTGTGAAGCAGGTCCAATAAGGAGCCAGATCTTCTGTGGATCTGCGAGGCTTTGCCTCATCCAAAGAGCCAAGGGACCAGCTGCATAAGGGTGGTTCTCTTGGGAAGCTCTTTAAGCCCAAGAGAGCATCACCTCGAAACTCCAGCAGCAGGTCTAAGTGTTTATTCCAATGATAACCACGTGGAAGAGAACAGCAACCTCCTGTCTCTGAAAGCCCTGGAGAAGCCAAGGTGGGCGGCCCCCACCGCATCTGGCACTTCAGAGCAAGGGCGAGGATAAAAGCTCCATCTCTAGAGGAAACCTGGCAGGTGGCAGCTTCAAACCAACCAAGTTAAAAATTCAGAGTGGGTCTTCAAAGCGCAGGAGCCTTTTGGTGTTTCCCAGCAGAGTTGGGCAGCACCCTCTAGTGGGATCCACACCACAGCTCTCGAGCATCCCCTAAAACCACCACACACCGAGGCAGGAGGGGAATTTGAAGCCCTTTCACTCATTAGTGGCTTGAGGTCCCGCTCAAGAACTCAGCAAGCTCCACTGACCTAGAAAGGTGAAGGTCTCCTCAGCATCAGGACTTTGTCCAGAAGGGGAAGGGATACTGGTGGAGGTGCCAAATGGGCTGGTCTAGGAATCACACAGCAAAAAAATAAGTTCCTCAGCCAAGTCCATCAACCTTCTTCTGTCTCAGTTCTCCCCAAGAGGGTGAAAGGAGCCATAGAGCAGATCAGAGCACCTTGGGACTACTCTGGGAAGGGAAGAGCCCCCTGAGTATCCAGGATGGAACCCAGGGTTAATTCTCCAGGGAGAGCAGGGGATGAGCCACCTGCCTTGGGATGGAAGGTCCCAAACTCTGCATCTTCCCTGCATCCCTGTCCTGTGTCCTTTCTGGATGCAAAGCAGGAAACCTGGAGCAATAAAAATCCCACAGGAATTTGGCATTAAAGGACACAGGGCAACGCACATCCCTGCTCTTCCCCAGAACAAACCAGTGCCTCACTTGGCCTGATTTTCCCCACACCACGGTGCTCTGTTTTCCTGCACCAGACCAGCACACCCATGGGTGTGGTCTTGCAGAGGAGAAGCTGCCCATGCCTGGGTCAGGACCACCAACCCCAGCCCTCCCTGGGTTATCTTTAGGACCACTCAGGTGGGTTTCCATAAAGAGGGGGGCTGTTTGTCCAACCCGAATCCCGAGGCAACGAGTTCCCCAGGGCAATTAGAGGTGGCTGAATGAAAAAGATGAAAAAGATGCTGCTTTGTGTCTTTGGAAGCTTCACCTCCTTGTTCCCAGACAGGCCTTTTGTTCCCAGGCTGCAGAGCTGAGCGTCGCTGCCACATCGACCGGCCAATAACTCCGGGAGGTTTTATGGGGTACAGGACAGAACAAATGGCCTCTCCTAATTTAGTTCCTTTCTTCCATAAATCTCGGGTTATGTCGCTGTATCCTTTCCAGACACATGGAACTGCTCTCAACCCTGATGAAAACGCTGCTTTGGTGTCTTTTTGTTTCTTCTTTACCCTCCCAGGTAATTCCCATGTGGTACAGAGGAAAGGGTGAAGCTGTGCCAGGCTCAGGGCATATTGCAGCCCTGGGCACAGCAGCTGGCGGTGCAGGGACCTGCTTTGCCAGGTCTGCACAGATCCCACCCCCCCTCAGACTGCTGCTCAGGCTGCTGCCTGCAGCCACCACCCCAGGGAGCAGCACAGGGAGACATGCTCATGCCTTATTCCCAGTCTCTCCCAGCCCTGGACTGGGAGGGAAGCTGGTTCATGACCCCATTCCCTATTTCTAGAAGGCTCCAGGCTATTCACCCACAGTGTGTTGCCATCTGCAGGGAAGCCACCACCAGCGTGGGCCTCTTTACAACCCCAGTCCTGCTCCAGCAGCTGGAGAGATCAGCAGAAAGACGTGGAAAAGTTCCAGGGTTTATAAATCCGAGGCCATCAGATGAAGTTAACGGGACCTTTTGCACTGACCCCAGTTTGGACTCTTGGAGTAACGTTGCGTCTCTGAGCTTTCCACGGTGTGGTTTCACCCAGAAGAGCCTGGGAGAGGTTGTTGCTCAGTCTTTCCATTAGTTTTAATAGTTTCACCACAGAAAATACAGCATTCTGAGATCCCAAAGGCAGCTGGGTGCACAACCGTGAGTGGCGAGGGAAGACTTAAATCAGCTTTTTTTCTTGATCCGGGTCCAGCACAGCTCCTGGATTTATCTACATCTCCGGGAAAGCAAACAAGAGAGCTAAAGACAAACAGCCACTTTGATTTACCAGTCAGATTAAAAGCATGTTAGCAGAGTAAGGACACATCTCCATAAAAAATGAAAGCGGAGCAGGCGGGTGGAAAGAGCAGCGAAGATGAAGCTCAGTGAGTTATCTGGGGCATGTAAGAAAAGCCATCAGCCCAGCAAAAATGTGCGAAGAGAGCACAGGAGGTGAAAACAGCAGGGGGGAAACGGGGCAGTATGTTTTATTAATCACACTATTTTACCTTTAAATGGCATCTAAGCCTTGCTAAGGAGGTGGACAGACACCCCACGCCTCTCTGTGCGGTGTAGTCACTTCACAGGAGTGAAGGGCAGCAGGCAGGTGGCACAGCCCATCTCAGGCCATGGAGATTCACGGATTCACAGATATTAAGGGTTGGAAGTGACCTAGAAGATCATCTAGTCCATAACCATGGTCTTGTCCATCTACCTCAAAACTGCACACCCGTGGATGCAGCAGCCCCAGCTGCTCGAGGCTTCATGGCACATGGAAGTGATGAAAACCCCTGTCCTGTCCTGGGAGGTCTGGGGCACGTGCAGATTCAAAGTTCACCCTCCCACGTAGCAGGATAGGTCCCTCCTGGCTAAGATGGGAGGTGGGGATGCTGAAGCATCGTGGTCTTGCAGCAGAGCCTTTAGCTCATTTGTTCCTCCCATCTTCTTCCTCTCGCTTCCAAATCCACAGAGAACCAAGACAGCCACTGAGCTGACAAAGCAGAGCACTGCAAAGCTGAGAAAGTCCAGCTCTGCAGCTGCCTTTGCAATTTTGATTCCTTCTGCCCCACACAGGGGTTTTCACAGGGAATCTTTGGTGTTTTCCTGTTGACATCAGGCACCTTGCAGAGCCTCAACCAGACGTGGCCTGGGGCACATTCACAAAGCTCCCATCACAGGCATCATCACCTGCATCTCCTGTCAGGGAGATGTTGAGAGCCCGAAGATCTCCCCTGAGCCTCCTTTAAATTCAGGATGTGTATATCTGGAAATTATTATGGTCTCATCTTGGGAAGAGGAAAGGAAAAAAAGAGGAATTCATCAAGTAAATCATTCAGCTCTCATCTTTCTTCTGATGCCTTCAGACATTAAACATGGGGAGTCACAAGAACAAGAACAACTCCCTATTCCCTCTTTCTTGCATTTCCCTTGCCCTCATCTGTCCCTGTTACCTCAGTCTTGACTTACCAGGAGAATTCTGTTTGCTTGTACCAAGTTATTCCCCTTTATTCTGTGGTGCAGCTGGGCTCCAGCCTCCCCTCCTGGCCTGGAGCAGCAGCCCTGTGCCCACTGGGTATGTCCCACACTGCTGCTGGTGCAAGGCAAAGGGGATTTTCTTCCTCATGTGCAGCAGAGGCTGAAGAAAATCTGCAGTAGGTGGAAGGAAGAGGATTTGAATGCTCTGTTCATTTTTGGAACACATCTGGCCATCTAATGGCCCAGAGCAAGTCCTTCCTGAGAAGTCCTGGTTGTCACCTCCCAAGTCCCCACAGCAGAACATTAAACAGCTTAAATTAGGTTGTGGAGTCTCCTTCTCTGGAGAGATTCCAACGCCCCTGGGCACTGCACTGCTGGGTCCCCTGCTCTGGGTGCCCCTGGATGGAGCAGGGGGGTGGCACCAGAGCATCCCCAGAGGGTCCTTCCCACCCCCACCACGCTGAATTCTGTGTAATCCTCTGCTGTGCCCTGCAGCAAAACCAGCTTTTTATTGCCTGCTTTGGGAAAGAAGAGCAGCTCGAAGTGCTGCAGCTCGCTGGTGTCAGCAGGGAACAGCAGCCAGACACTCCAAACGGTGTGTGCCTTCCGATCCTTCAGCCCAACTGGTAAAATAATCAAGTTATTCTTGCGTTTGGGTGGGAAGGTGAACGCAAGGCACAGTCTATTCCCACACTTGTATTTCCCTTCTCTTTATCAGCTCATTTCTGTGTGCAGTTCCTCATTTCTCTTCGCAGGAAACCTGCTAAAAACACCCCAGTTTGTAGAGAGAACCCATCAGGGTGGTGAGTTTGCAGTAGCTGAGGTGAGCTGGTGCTTGCACAGCCCTCCTCATCCTGCTTGCAGATGCAGGCAGGGGCACGTGTACCAGCACAGGCTGGGGGTTGCAAGGGCTGGGTTTTTTTGCAGTGTTTTGCTTTTTATTTCTTTCTTCCCCAGCCTTCAGAAAGCACGAGGTACCCTCTGCTTGGTTTCCTCAGCATCTACACCGTGAGACTCGAGGGAAAGAATCCAGGGGAGTGATTTGTCTGGGTGCTGGTGCCAGAGACTGCAGTGCTCCAGAGCAGCTTTCCCTGAGCTCCCGGGACTGCTGGAGCAAAGCCAGAAATCCCACAGCAACTCCTTCCCTCCTGTTTTATTCCTCAGTTTTCCCTCTAGCCAGGCAGGATGGTTTTTAAGAAGCCCTCCCTGCTCCCAGGGGCACTGGGGCTCCTGTGCCAGGCTGGCATCTGCAGGAGCAATTTCCCCCATCCCTGTTCACACAAGGGAGGGTTTTTCCCAGCTCACCCATCCTGGAACACCCGTGAGTGATAATAAAAGCCTGTGCAGGAGGCTGCAAGAGAAGAAAATCTGTTCTGTGAGTGGGAAGAGGTTAAGAAGAACAAGTTGATGGGGATAATATGAAGTCATGAATGGAAGCCCTGGCGTAGCATCTTTACTGCCTTGCCATAAATGATAGCGGGTTAATGCAGTCCTGCTGTGCAGGGCGATCCCATTTTCCTCTCTTCCACAACGCTGCCCCATCTCATTTACCCTCCAGAGTGCACAAAATGTCCTTGAAGCTGGAAAATTAAAGATGTTAGGGTTTTTTTTTCTCAACACAGCAGGCACATAGATACAGCTTTACTCATCTCTGTTTGGTACCCAGGCATGGCACCGGGGTGGAAGGCTCTGAAGATGCTGAGGGGCTGGAGCATCTCTGTGCCCAGGACAGCCTGGGAGCCCTGGGGCTGTTCAGCTGGAGAAGAGCAGCCTGAGAGGGGAACTGAGCAATAGCTAGAAACAGGGGGCAAGAAGATGGAGCCAGACTCTCAGTCATGGCCCTATTATACCCTGATGGAGAGGAGAAATCACCATAAATTCTGTGCCTGTGACCCACATTGTGCCCTGTACCTGTCAACACCTGGCAAATGAATGGCTCAATTAAAACATTTCACCTAAAATATTTCTACCAAAATTGTCTATCAGGTTTCCTCCCTGTCGAAGGACCACAAAGGATGGATGGATGGATGGATGGATGGATGGATGGATGGATGGATGGATGGATGGACGGATGGGCCAATCCTTCCAGCTGGCCCACGACAGTAATCCCTAAGGCATTATTCACTGCCCTGCTGCCCCACAGCTGGACCTTGAGACCATTCCACTGCTCTCCAAATCCTCATTCCTCTCTCCCGACCCCTCTCTAGCGGTGGCCACCCTACTGCTGACACAAACCAGGATGCTGTTGACCACCTTGGCCACACAATAAACCAATTTATGCTTAAAGCTAAATCATGCATCACAATTAACGTGCTTAACGAGGGCACGTGCTGTGCCGCTGGCATCCTGCCCAGCTCCCAAACCTCTGGTAGATGCCCGAGCCCCTTTGTTGAAGGAGCAGGGCTAAGGAGGCAGCATCCGAGGAGAGGCTGAGCTGCACTTGTTCTCCACTCAGCACCCTTGACTCTGAGGAAGCAGAGGGTGGTTTTCTGCGCCGTTAGTCAAACCCCACTGCACCTCCTCGCAGCAGCACCTGCTCTCTGCAGCATCTGCTCACCAGGTTTCCTGCCCTGACCTCAAGCCGGGCGGCCTCTCTCAGGTTCTTCAGGCTTCCTGTTTGTCTCTCTGTGCTTTCGTTTTCCCAGCAAACTCCTTCCTGCCCCGAGGCTGCTCGGCGACCGGAATCCTGCAATTTCTCCTCGGGGAACCACGGCTGGTAAAGTCTCTGCATCTCCCCCCACCAGTACCGCCCTGTCCCCTGCCATCACTGCTCTGTACTCTGCCAGTACCGCCCTGTCTCCTGCCACTACCTCTCTGTGCCCTGCCAGGACCACTCTGTGCCCTGCCAGTATCACTCTGTGCCCCGCTAGTACTGCTCTGTGCCCTGCCAGGACCGCTCTGTGCCCTGCCAGGACCACCCTGTCCCCCGCCAGTGCCGCCCTGACCCCCGCCAGCACTGCTCTGTGCCCCTCCAGTACCTCTCTGTGCCCCGCCAGCAGCTGCCTGCCGGCTGCTGGGCACCTCTGTGAGAACGCCAGGAAGGTTTCACCAAGATCTGGAAGTCGTGCAGGTTGTGCCTAGGAAACAGGGGGTGTGTGTGGGGTGTTAACCGGCTCTGCCAGCGACAGCTTTTCAATTCCATGCGTGGAAAGCATTGTGCTTTCTGCATTAACTTCTCAGGGAGCAGCCAGCTTTCCATTACCCCAGCTTTCAATCATCTTCCTGGAGCTGCTGCTCAAGGGCCATTATAAAGGAATTAGTGAGTTTGAAAGCAATCGGTGGCCAGGGCTCGGGGCTGCCAGGCTGCCTGCCTCTGGAGCTGGATGCCATTAGGGACTGGAAAGCTGATGGGGATGGAGAAGCCAAGATAACCCTGGAAGGGGCTGCATTCAAAGAGGTGCTATGGCGACAGAATCAATTTAGCAGCAAATTTCTCTCTCCACTTTTTTTTTTTAATTATTATTTTTTCATTTTCGGTCGCAGTCGTGGCAGAGAAAGTTGAAATAATTGCAGATGTGGCTTCAAGCTCATTAACGGTGTGGCTGAGCTGAAAGCCCCATCACTAGTGCTGAAGGTTTAATTTCTTTCAGACCATTTGCAAGGCCACCAGTAAATTTCAGCGACAACAAATTTCTCTAAGCAAACACTCGAAGCAGCTCTTCTAAATATTATTATTTTCCTTCAGTCTCTATTATTATTTATCCACAATTCTTATGAAAATATTTATGTTAAATGTCACCTTTTGCCTGTAGCCACTTCACTTACTACCCCACCACTTAGATCAAAGGCTGTGCTATAACCTCTGGCTGCTCCTGAGGGTTTATCCAGGACATGAAGTGCCACCTCCTCCCTGATGGCACCAGGTCTGACTGATGCACCACGAGGATTAGACCCGACTAGGAAGTTGTGTTGAGAACTTTTCATTAAGGAGAGCTTTTCATTAAGGATATAGTGGATTAAAACCAGCTCAGGTGGTGAACAAGCAACAGGCTCTTGCTAAAGCTGCTGCTTCTGCTCCGGTGTTTCTCCTCCAGGGTTGACCCCAATCAGCGTGTTTTGACACCTCAAACCAAAGTAGCCAAGACACCCCCTCTTGCTCCCATAGCTTTTCTTACCCTGTTTTCCTCAGATGTAGAGCTGTGGTCGTGTTACTGCCACCAAATGCCACGAGCTGCTGGGGTGGTTTCAAGCTGGACGCTGTGATTTCCTTGGGTGACTTTGAGCCAAGACTGTCACAGCCATTCTGGGGGTGTGGAGCATCACGTTCAGCTGCCTTAGCAAAATAAAGGGGAGGAGAATTAGGCAGGTTTCCCTCTTGGACTATGAAACCAAACCATTTGCACTCATGTAGTGGGCAGGAGAACTCAGAGGGGGGTGCATGGACATTTCCATGAAGCACTTGCTCACAGCACATAGGCAGCAGCTCCCCCTTTCTCCTTGCAGATTAATTAGCTGATTAGCTTGGAGCCAGGGAAGAGCACAGGAGTGGGGTCTCCTTGGGTATTTAGGAGCTGTTGGCTCTTAGTATCACTTTGCTGGAGTCAGCGAGGGTGTAAAACTGTGAGTGTTCTCATGCTCTGCACAGGGCACTGTCCACTCTGCTGCTTGAGGGTCTGAGCTCCAGGAACCAAGGTAGGGGGCTTGGGAAGGCAACACCCACTCTGGTCTGCATGGCTGCAGGAGAGCAGAGGGGGACCCATGGTCCTTCTGGCCTCAAGTCTGAGCAATTTCTGACCACAGGGCTGAGATCAGTGTGTGTGGGGATGTGTTTTACCTGTGTGCCAGGAGCTTGCGTGTGAACCATCCCTCCAGCCTGCTTGCATCTCACAGGAGGCGACCACAAGCATCAGCAGGAGGCACAGGCAGCTATTGCTTCAGGAGTCACCATGGCTTCTCTTTGGAGCTCGCTGGAAAAAGAGGTGTTCAACCCACAGAAAAAGAGGCTGCTGGAAGCAGCTCGTGTCTGGAAGACAGGGAAGAAGAAGAAGATGTCCATTCTCTGTCTTGTGGGTGAGAACCCCCCAAGGGGCTGGGACATGGGGTGAGCTGCAAACCCAGGGAGGTTTCTTGCAGGTCTAGTCGGGTAGTTTGGTGTCTGATGGTTCTTTTCCTGATCTGGGGAAGAGCTTGGGCCAGCATTTGGAATTTAGATGAAGGAAACCTTAATCCAAAGATAGCAGCTGTGCCACTCTGCAGGCCAAGATCTGGCACCAAGAGCACGTGGGGTGATCTCTGGCTGGCTAGAGAGAGCTGGGCTCTGCAGAATCACTCCCTCCACCAACACAGGATTATTCTTTGCTACCCTTTGCCTCAAGTCTGTCATTAGAGGTCAGCACAAACCCTTCTAACACGAGACAGCTCCACAGCCTCATTCTGTCTCTCCATGGTTTTGGGGAGAGCTTTACCAGCACCCAGCCACTCGAGGAGGGTGCAGCTGTTTGATCAGCATCCAAAGGTGCACATGCTTTGGGAAATTTCCCATCTCCTTTGCCTGTGCTTTTCTAGCTGCTCCATCACTCCTGAGAAGCTGACAGATTTACAGGGGACTTCCCTGCCCATGAGCTTCTTAGTGCACGATTGATTTCTGACAGCCTTAGCCATCGTGTTTGGCCTAAGCGAGGTGCTTCAGCTCCCTCTGGAGTCGGTGGAGGGCAGGAGGAATATCTCCAAAGCACGACACAGCCACCCCACAAGTAGCATCTGAAATCCACGAGCTGGAACTGCCCATGTCAGCTTTCTAGCTCGCATGGAGGGTCTACACTGTAACTGTCAGCATGACATACACCGACCACTTCTGAGATGGACCAGGAGGGTGGTGAATTGATTTTTGATGGGATGTGACTGATTTAGCGTGGGCATCAGGCAGACATTGCTGTGCTGTGTACCAGGCTAACAACAATGCTGTTTGCTGTGGTTTGTTTTGTTTTTTCCTATTCCTCAGTGGACACCCTTAGGCCAACGCAGCCATTTCTGGTGAAGCTCAGGGCAGACCGAGGAGAGCAGTACAAGGTAACGTGCAGGTGGCCTTTGGCAGAGCTGAAGATGGTAGATGGCAAGGCTCTCCATCAGGTAGGACTGCTTTTCCTTCTGGGGAAAAGGGCAGAACTGACTGTGGGAAGAGAAACTCACATGAAGCTAGAGAGACATGGGATGGGATCCACAGTGGGAGTCAGGTCCTCTGGAGCTCAGCCCATATGTTTAGATGGAGGTAAGAGCAGTGAGGTGGTGGATGATTGCCAATGTAGGACTGAAGCAGCCTGGATGATGTTAAATTTGAGGGGAAAACCACCATTATAAGAACTTAAAAGCCCTTTGCTTTCCCTCAGAGCTTTTTCCTAGGGTAAGGTGAACTGAGGTCACACCCTGGTTGGTTTCTCCATCCTACCTCAGTGCTTTTGGGCTCCTTGTTTCCTTCAGCTCTCCCAGGGAGGTACCTGTGCCCAGGATGCTGAACCTGGGGAGATTTCCTCCCTCCAGAGTCATCTCTTTCCAAGCTTGGAAGCATCAGGCTGGCTGAACACCTGACCAGGCTGAGCAGGGAGTGGGTGACTGCTGCATTGGACACAGATTGCAGCAAAAATCCCTGGGCAAACTCACCTCATTCCCCGGGCAGAGGACCTCCTGGGAGGCTGTGGAGAGGGGCTGCAGAGCTCAGCTCTTGTCAGGTCCCCAGCATTTGTAGAACACGTTGTCAGGCCCATCTGTCGATCCGTGTTGACAAAGCTTCTTGACAGACATTTGCATAAGGTATTTAAAGATTAAATGGAGGCATTTACTGAAAGGAGGATTAGGGAGAGAGAGCTGGAGTCAGCGTGAGTCTGCGCTTTCAGGAGGCAGGGTTTTTGGGAAGGAAAGCACGGACAAGCCATTCCCTTTCTGCTGCTGGGGCTGGCAGGGTGTCAGTAAAGTTGTTATAATGAGGTGGGTTGTTGTTTTATTATTATTAACCTGAATGTTCCGGGGGCTTTGGCGAGGTGCCTGGCTTTGCACAAGCATAGAAATAAATGGGGGGGGGGGGAAAGCAGCTTTCCAGTTCTGCACCCAGCACAAATAAAGTACATTTTCCCACCATGCCCAAAGGGAAAATCCAGAGTGCAGGGTTGCAGGGCAGCTCGAGCCCGTGGGTAGAGCTGGAGCAGCGGCTCACATTTTCCTCTGCACAAGGATGGATCTGCTTTCATCCTGCCTGAGCTTTCTTCTTGCAGATCAGCCTGCTTCTGCCAACTCTTCTAAACTGCTTTGGCTCCCGAGGAGTTAGGATTAGAAGATACCTCCAGGGTTTTCAGTCAGTTCCCCCTCATTTGCCACCCCGGTGTGATAAACAGATCATAATATCTGCACAGATCAGTGTATGTTTTTGAAGCCACTCCTGCTGGGAGGTAAGTAGAGAGCTTGGTTGTCCCAGTTGCTAAAGTCTTATGTGGCTCCTGGAGTGGGTTCCTGCCCACATCACCCCATCTGCACCAGAGCTGTGACTCCTTTAGCTCAGACAGCTCTCCTTTGCAGGTGCATTTTTACACTGCAGTCCCCTTCCTTCTGGCAGGTTAAGCACACTGACCTCTCCATCTCCTCTTCTGCATTGGCTTCTCCCTTCCCTTCACCAGCCCTGGAGCTCTCTTCTTTGCCTCTTCCAGGCTGAGCTTCTCCTTCTTGAACACAGGCAGCCAGGAGAAATGCCAAGGGTGTTTTTTCCACCTGTTATCTCAGGTGACCTTCTCCTTCTGGGCAATGATGTTGCTGGGAGATGCCAGGTGAGGCATGTGTGGTACCACTGTGCTGCTGGGGAGGCTTCAGGACAGAGCCTATAGAAGCTTATTCCTGATTTTTTTTTTACTGGTGTTCCCACTTCTTGATTGAAGGGAGGTCTGAGATTTTGGTGCTGGGTTTACCCCGAATGCTCAGCTCTGGCTGAGTGGAGCTTTTCACTCAGCACATTGTTACACCGCAGAGCTCATCGCCACAGGAGGCTGTAGATGCCAACACCATGAGTTAAAAAACCCCAAAACATCAGAGGGAATCAGGGACAGCAGGTCCTTCAAGGGCTGTTGAACACAGTGCTGGGGATGCAACCTCTGGCTCAGCATGCTGGTAGATCACAGGCTGCTGGAGGCTGGCAGGGAATCCTGAAGGCAATATCATTCTGGATTTGCCCTTGCATAGCCAGGTAACTGGGAGTTCAGAGCAATATTTGGACAAGCAGCAGCTGCACCAGGGACAGGCCTGAACACTG
>JANHGL010016632.1:26957-59645 GCA_024611195.1 Ceyx melanurus
TGCTGAGGGGCTGGAGCATCTCTGTGCCTGGAAAGGCTGAGAGCCCTGGGAGCAGCTGTAACTGACCAGAAAGGAAAGGGTCTGGGAAATATTTGTATTTTCTTGTTTGCCAACTGGGAAGTTTTGGAGGCTGCTCAGCTGGAGCAGAGCAGCCTGAGAGGGGAGCTGAGCAATGCTGAGCAAGAGATAAAGGGCCCGGGGGCAAGAGGATGGGGCCAGACTCTGGGCAGTGGTGCCCAGTGACAGGACAAGAGGCACTGGGCACAAACTGGAACCCAGGAGGAGCAAGTTCTTTGGTGTGAGGATGTCAGAGCCTGTCCCAGGCTGCCCAGAGAGGTTGTGGAGTCTCCTTTTTTGGAGAGATTCCAACCCCCCTGGGCACCCTGCTCGGAGCAGGGGTGACACCAGCTGATCCCCAGAGGTCCCTTCCAGCCCCCACCAGGCTGGGGCTCTCTGTGCATTGCGAGGTCTGGGGCAGGTTGAGGATGCTCAGCCCACCATGAGCACAAGCAGCACAGTGAAGCTCCAGCCACCTGCCACTGTTGAACACCACCAGTGATAAGGAGAATTTTATCAAGTTGTACCCCCAGAGCTCCCACCACCCGGGCTGCACAAGGGCACCTTCCCTGGGCATGGGGTGCTGCCAACCCAGATTGGAGACCCTTGGGGACAAAGCAGGAGCATCCCATCTCCCCCAGCATCTCGCCTCTCCCAGGACCTTCAGCTACCCCTGCTGAAATCTTTTGTGCCAAGCTGGTCCCGGGCGGCTGTGCAGGGCAGGTTTGGCTTTGATGAAGCTCTGCAGGAGCCTCGTCCAAGGTCTTTCCTGCCATTTCACTGGCTCAGCTGCTCGCTGGGGGTGAGCTGCTGCATGGATGAGAGCCCAGCCTGCAAGGACACTTGCCTGATAACATCCCTCATCCCTGCTCTACACCATCCCCAGCTTGCTCTCCCTGCTTTTTCTTCCTACTCTTCACCATGGCAGAGAATTTTTAGGGCCGATTCCCTGCCCTCGTCAAGGATTATTTATGTCAGTGGCTTCTCAATATACCACCTGATTTATTGCCTTGTTTCTGTGCTACAGAAGAGTTTAGAAGGCAAACCCCGAGCTGGTTATAATTAATTGTGAGCCAATAATTTAGTCTTTTTCTCCTCATTTTCCCATTCCCACGCTAATATGCACAGGCTCATAAAATTCTTGCCTGGTGGCTGGGAGGTGGTATTTTTTTATTCTTCCCCCACCCCCTCCTGGTTTTGTCACTTCCCAGCAAGTGAAATGATCATCTCCCATTGCATAAGGGTGGAGAAAAAGATCATGAAGCAGCTCATTAATTTTGTCCCTGGTTTTAGCAAGGCTGAGGTCACGAGCAGGGCTGTCTGCCATCCTCTCATCCCTGCTCAGCGTGGAGGGCAGCTGACAAATCCTTTCCAAAAGGAAAAGCCCTGCAGGCAGTGCCTCAAATAAGGATGTTTTGGATGTTGTGAGGAATGGAGAGCTGGCCTGACCCACCCAGGGCCCCAGTTTTTAGAATTAATGAGAAAATAAATTTAATGTTCCCCCACCAAATTCTTTCAGCAGATATAATAGGGGGAGAAGGATTAATACACATTTCAAATACATTTTTTTTGACTTCTCCACTTAAACCAAGCACCTAGTGAAAACACTCTGGTACAAAATGGTAACGTCCGAATGACATATTAATTTCCAGGTGAACATTTATCATTTTAAAAGGCTAATATTCTAAGGTAGCCAGCCCTCCCTTCTGCCTGATTATCAGCTTGTGGCAATGGGCCATCAAAATGCAGCAACAAACGTCTTTCCTGAAACTCTTGCAGGCATTTCTGCTGGTCTATGCTTTTCTCACTTAAGGATTTTCTCACTCCCAAGAACGAGTTAATAGTAAGCACTAAACAGCAAAGGGTTAAGCACCATGGGCAAAAAAAGAATGATGAGGAAAGAGAAAGCAGCTGAAAAAATAAGAACAAAACCTGCATTCCCTGTGCATCTAAATCCAACAGGAGAGGGCCAATTCATGCATTAGATCAGACATAAAAAGGGACATCTAAATCTTTTCAAATGATCAGCGAAGCTGGAGAGGCCAAGAGGGTTGGAGAAGTCTCAGCACCTACCTCTGCACTGGGCAGGTCTCCAGGAAGGCTTGAAGAAGCTGATGGTGCTGGGGAGCAGGCAGCAGCCTCTCTGGAGCCTCCTTTGCAGGGGAGAAGGCCAGGAGGACACACCAGACAAAGGCAACATCATCAAGGTAAGGAGCTGAGGTGTTCTAGAGGGTTCACATGTCCCACGGGGGCTGTGCTGGAGCCCATCCCATGGTCCTTTCTCCAGTGCTGTGCTCCTAGAACAGCAGCAGAGATGCTCTGTACCCCTGACCTGGCTGGGATGTCACTTCAGGTGGACGTTGCCACCTACTCCAGCATGTGCCAGAGGGTTTTCTCATATGCCTGGTGGTTTAAGCAGATGCTGGAGCAGGTGCTGAGAGAGCTGAGACCCCTTTGCACGGCAGAGCAGCAGTTCATAGAGGAATTCTTCCAACTAAGCCATGATGCTGCAGATCTCCAGGTCCTGGAAGTAAGTGTGAGGACTCTGTCCCCTCCAGTCCCATTGGCCAGTCCTCCCTCCAGCTTGGCACAGGGTGGTGGCTGCTTACCTGAGATACCTGAGCCCTCCTTGTCCTCTAGGAACTGTCAGCATCCACAGCTTCCCTGGGCAAGGTCTCACCACCCTCACAGTAAAGGAACTAAAATGAGACTGCAGAAATAAAACCCAGGTTTTCCTTGCTAAGGGAGGGCAGATAAATCATAATTTCCCTTGTTTCTCCCAGGCACCTGCTGCTAAGGGAGGTGAGAGCATCACATCACCAGAGGAGCCTCCTTGCACCAAGCCTCGGAGCCAGTACGTGGGTGATGGGACAGGGACATGGTCTGCAGTGTCCTATGGGATCTGATGGAGGTTTTTTTTCCCCTCCCCCATTCTTGGCCATCCTGATGTCCAAGTGGTCTCAGGTTTGCATGCTGGAGAGATAAACACCTACAAAACATCATAGCTGGACCAGTAGAAAGGCTGAGCAGAGCCTCCTGGTTCTGCCTCTCCCCAGCACAGTGGCTCAGCTTGGGGGTGGATCAGAAAGTGAGGTTTGTGTTTCATGGAAAACTAAGTTTTATTTCCTTATTAGCAAAGTCATAAAGTGAAAATACACCATGGAGCACAAATCTCATTAAAAACATCAGCATAAAAACACTGCAATATTTCATTTTGCTGGCAAAACGGGAGCAGCAATGGAGAAGAGTTGGAGGATGGACCAAGAGGGAACAGGTTCCACTGTGATACAGAAGACTCTGCCCTTCCCCATTTAATTGCTTACCTTCTTCAAATGTTTTGAGGTTTATTGGTTGGGGTTTTGTGTGTGTTTTTTTTTTCTTTAAAGAACAGAAGAACCCACATCCCAGCTGCTGAGCAAGATCTTCAGCTCCCTGGAACCAGAGCTGAGGGAATTTCTAGACATCTGCAACAAGATCCACCCCTTCAGCTGCTTGCAGGTCCTGGTTACCCTGAGTGACTCCATCTTTGAGACATGGGGCTCTTCCTCAGCTCTCCCCTCATCCTTCTTCAACACTGTCCTGGGCAACACGCTGCTCCTGGCCAAGAGCACCTTCAACAAATGCATTGTGAGTGTCAGGAGGAGCAACCCAAGCAGACCTCCTGAAGAATCCTCTAAGCTTCCAACATGTTCTTCACTGAAGGCAGTACTGGTTTATATCAGGCAGGGATCTGGCTTTCTGGTTTTGGGAGGATTAGACCCTCATTCTGTCAACATCTGTCTGTGTGGGAGGTGGGACACAAATCTAAGCACCATCTCTGGCAGTGGTGACCATCTCTGCTCTAGGAGCTTCGAGTAGAGAGACCACAGGGCTTGTGAGACCAGCTCACATCTTCCCACAGAAGATGCTGGGAATGGAGACAGTGGTCCACAGCTGATGGCTTTTCTTCTTTTCTAGCCATAGTGCACCATAAAGTGATGGGAACCATGATCATGAGAGAACCATGTCTTGTGTCGTTGCCAGGAGACCTTGTGCGAAGAGCTTGAGGAGGCAAAGGTGCCCAGCAAGATGAAGGGTGGGATCCTGCCCTCTGTGAGCCACTTCGAGGAGTTTGTGAACTTCTCAGAGGAGGTCTTCAGGTCAGCTCGGCGGAGAGGGGAGCTGGACAAAGCACATCTCAGGCTGGTCAGCAGTGTCTTCAGCAGCAGTGAGTACACAGGCTGGGGGATATAAAGCACAGGGGTTGTCCAGGGCTGTCCCAGGCTGCCCAGGGCAGGGGTGGGGTCCACACGATCCCTGAAGGGGTTTCCCAGCTGTAGAGATGTGGTGCTGAGGGACATGGGTCAGTGGTGCCTTGGCAGTGCTGGGGGAACAGTTGGACTCAATGGTCTCTTCCAACCTAAATGATCCCATGGATGCATCAGTCAGACAGGTTTGCATTTGCAGCTTCAGGAGTTACCAGCAATTTACTGAGCAGAGTCCAGTGACCAAAGCCTGACTGCACCTCTATCATGTCCCCCTGACCCATCCTGGAAGGTCTTCTCTCCATACCTGATTTGTTCCTTTCTTCTCAGTTGATAGCCTGCCCTCAGAAAACCTGAAGGTGAGCACAGATATGGTCATGATGGAAAACTTCCACCACATCCACTGCTTCCTGTGCCAAAAGAAGATCCATTGCCTGGAAGGCAAGAAGAAAGAAGCCAAGCAAAGGTGTAATGAACACATGGAGAAATATGTCATCAAGTACCTGGGCCAGCCACTGGAGAAGCTCAACGTGAGTACAGGATACCCCATCCCTTGCCTGGCTCTCCAAGGGCAACCCTGCTTCCCAACATCAACAATTAACTGCTGATCAGATCACCCTCCCCAAACCCAGTCTGGCATCAGTTTGTCACCAACAACCCCACCCTCCCTTTGATCCCATCAGAGGTGTTGCCACCCCATCCAGCCCCGGGGCTGAAGCAGCATCAGCTGCCAGTCCCAGCTCCCCAGCTCAGCCCCTGTGTGGCAGCAGGAGATGGCAGCAGGAGATGCCAGGCAGACCCCTCTCTGGGTTGCGTGCCTGTGGCCAGCAGATGTTGGGTTCCTCCTGCACACTTGTCTGGGCTGATCAGTCTGACTCTCGGTCTCACGCTTCCCAAGCGGCCGCTTCATTAAGCGAGATAAGAGCTGCTGGCTCTGCTAACTCGGGCAGACATCCCCCTCCCCCCCCAGAGCCCTCCTTGCCCCGCTCACGCTTCTCACTGCCCTAAAATCTGTCTCAGACTGAAAGCAGCTTGAATTATTTATGGGGCCCTGTTACTTCCAATTTGTTTCCAGTCGCTGCTGTCAAACATGTTGTAGGTTTGGCTGGGAGATCAGCTCGGTGTCTCCAGCCACCTGCAGTCCTGCTCCATTAATGGCTTCAGATCCTCTTTCTGTGAGGGCAAAAAACACAATTCCACAGCTCGGACCGAAGCGAGGGACATCTGAGGGTAGTCAGATTGCATTTTGCTCAGGGATTTCCAGAGTCCTGACATGGCCTTCTCTAGCAGGCCACAGCTTCTCAGGTCTGAGCACAACTCACTGACATCAAGAGAAGTTGCTAAGGTGCCCAAATAACGTAGGAGAACGTTTCTGGCTTTGAAAACAGCTAATACATTTTGGAACCTCTTTCCTCTGGAAAGCCCTTAGGATTTAGGGTATTTCTCTACAGCAAAATAACTGACAGCAAACAGATTATGGGGCTGTAGGAAGAGGAGGGTAGGCAGTAGGTTGAAAGTGATTATTCCCTTCAGCAGACCAAGCATAGGGCACCATGTCCAGCTGTGGCAGAGATAAATGGGTATGTCACAGCTACCTGTGGCAGGAGGTGTTGATGTGGGGCAAGGCGAGGGGAGGGCTACCACCATGGTGAGGACAGGCTGAAGGAGCTGGACTTGGTCAGCCAGGAGAAGAGACAGTTTGAGGGGTACCTAGCAGCCACCTTCCCTAGCAGATGGACAGCAGGAGGGTGAGACAGTCAGAAAACTAAGTGGACAGCAGGAAACAAGTGACTACAAGGATAAAACATTGAAACAGCCCATCCAGAGAGGTTTCACAGTCTATCCCAGAAGATTTTCTAGTCCTGCCTTGAGAAGTGCCCATTTGAATTCAGGGTTGAACTTGCTTTGAGCAGGAGGTTAAACTAGAGACCTCTCAAGGTCCCATCCAGCCTGACAGAGTCCGTGCCTGAAAAACTCATAGAGAAAGAGGAAAATAAATCCCAAACAACATATTTATCAGCATTGAGCTTTTTGGGGAGCTACTTTTTGTGCTCCTGAGACAGGTCAGGATCCCATGCTGAAGAACCAGTGAGGCTACAGCCCTGATATAGGAGTCCTCCTTAGGGCAGCTCACAATTGAGCATCTCTCTGCCTTTCCAGCACTTCTTTGAAGGGGTGAAAGCCCGCCTGGCCCAAGGGCTGAGGGAAGAAGAGGTGAGCTTTCAGCTGGCCTACAGCAAGCAAGAGCTGAGGAAGGTCATTGAGAAATACCCTGGCAATGAAGTAAAGAGAGCCCTCGAGACCCTCTACAGGAAAATCCACAAGCATCTGTCCCCAGAGGAAAACCTTTTGCCGGTAACTGGAGTGCAGTGATGCTCTGGGGGGTGGGGCCAGGTGTGCAGAGCATCTCCCTGTCTCAGGTGAAGGCAGCTGATGGTCTGATCTTCCTTAGGTGGTGTGGCACGCTATGGAGAGGGAGCTCATGCGCCAATACCAGGAGTTTGAGGGTCTGATCCAACGCTGCTATGCGGGGTCAGGGATTGCCATGGACTTCACCATGGAGGACTTGCTGAGCTACTTCAACTCCATCACTTTGTCCAGCGTGTAGAGGCAGCTCTCTCTGGAGGTGTGCTGGGAGCAGCTCAGGAATCTTTGTCCACAGCTACACCTTAAAGGAGCTAAGCTCACAACCCTTCCCAAGCTGAAGTTTGATATACGGGAGCTCCGTCCTGTACTTCATGACAAAGTGCTTCTGACTTGTTGGTCTTAAGCCAGATCTGCCTTGGGGAAGTGGAGTTCTCAGACCCAACCTACACATTCCCTGCTCCAACCAACCATAATTCAGCTAGCAAAAAAAGAAACCAAAACCCCACAAAGCTCAAATTCCTGCCAAAACCTTATCTCTTCAACAGGCCACATCCCAGGGCAGCTGAACAGTGAGCAGCATCCTCTCTCCAGACCTCTGTCTACTCCCAGGTTTCACAGTGAACCTGTGTAAAGGGTTACACCACACTGAGACACACGGACACACATGGTGTGACAATATCCAGGTATCAGAACGTTCCCCAGTTCTCTACCAGCTCTTCAACAGAGACACATGAAAACTCAGGGTCATTAAAACAAAAAGTTGCATTGGTTTTATCTAAGAAAGGATTTACTTGCCTGCAAACTGGAGCAGAGGAGATGCTGCAGCTCTGGAGATCCAAACTGAAGCTGAGTGTTCTAACTCCATCTTCTTATAGTGCATCCTGTAGCATCATCACA
Organism: Ceyx melanurus; assembly: GCA_024611195.1. Lineage (NCBI taxonomy): Eukaryota > Metazoa > Chordata > Aves > Coraciiformes > Alcedinidae > Ceyx > Ceyx melanurus. Next base: position 34,523 of record JANHGL010016632.1, read on the forward strand.
GCTCACCAATATATTTTTGTTGAAAACACAGCCTCTGTATCTCACGATGGCCATCACAGGGCTAACACAGTGTCCTTTACAACCTTCCCTCAAAAAAAACCTAAGGATTTTAAACTCTTCCATCCAGTCCAAAACAATTATCAGGCCTATAACAATGACACAGGGTCAGGATACCAGTCTATAAGCCAAAGCTACACTAGAAAGCAGCATCTCTACCTTATAGCTCAGCAATGAAGTGAAGCCCCAAAGAAGAGCTTAAATATGCTCCAGGGCCCATGGGTGTGGGTGGAAGACCCCAGGTGGGGCTGCTCAGGGTTATTAACACCAATTAGTGCCCTCAAAGCCCAGTCAGATGTCAATTATCTTGTTACTAATACCTATGGGAACAACTTTGTGAGTTTTAATAAAGAAAATATAGGAGGATTTTGCCCATGAACATGAGGTTTGGGAGGTCCACCTTCTGTCCACTCCCTGTGGAGCTTTTTCAGGCAGCTCTATGCAGTTGCACTCTCATGTCCTTTGAGTCAAGGTCCACCTCTGTGGGGAGTAGTGTTCAGAGCTCCAGTTTCTAATCCAATCCATTTTTTCACTCCCATTATCCCGTGATGTTGCTGCTCATGGAGCTCAGCTCTGGGCAGCAGGAAGAGGATGGTCATAAGGCAACCATCCAGCTCCAGCTTGCCCGGTTCCTCATCCTCTCTCCCAGGTACTCAGACTATTTTTGCAGCCCAATTTCCTTGTGGTTGTTTGCTGAGGGTGGGAGGGTTGTCTTGGTGAGGTTAACCCTGATCCCTGTTAACACCTTTAGCCTGTAACTGGTGGAACTGGGCAAAGTCCAGGCCATGCTGGTGTCCAGCTTGAGCTTTGGGACAAAGGGATCCTGCTCCCTGGACACAAAGGAGGCTGGGAGGACATCAGAGCAGGTTGGAGGGGGGATCACACACATGCCCCATCCTTGTGGCACACAGGTTTTTCTGCTCTAGGAGCACAGCCTCTGGGTGACATCAGCCCTCATCGAGGTCACTCAGCTTGTCCTCAAGACAGGCCAGACAGGGGCTCAGGGATGCTCAGATCCCTCAAAGCAGGGGCCTGAGGCCCTTCCAGGGAGGAGAATTTATTGCTTCTGTACTCGTGCCACCTGCAGGCCAAAAGAAAACCTGTTTGATTTCCAGTCACAATTCAGTTCACAGCCACCTGGACTATGAGTATCTGACTGCTCCTAAATTCCTGGTAGTCTGTGGCTTTGCATCCTTGTTCCCAGCCCTGAGATGATGTCCTGGAAGGAGGAGTGTATGCTCTTGTGTCCATCTTGTATTGGAATGTCTAAAGAAAACTTGGAGCTGCTGATCCTTGAGGTCCCTTCTGACCTGGTGGTATTCTAGGATCCTATGTCCAGAGCTTGGGAAAGCTTGTGGACCAGGGAAAGGAAGGACAGCGCTCTGCCTTCCACACAGCTCATCCCTGTCAGGAGGAAGGTATGTTTGTAGCAGAGTCCACTCCTTCTCTGGAGAGATTCCAACCCCCCTGGACACTGTGCTGCTGGGTCCCCTGCTCTGGGTGCCCCTGCTGGATGGAGCAGGGGGGTGGCACCAGAGCATCTCCAGAGGTCCCTTCCAACCCTGACTGTCCTGTGATGACCCTCAGTTACTTGTGGGACTCTCTTAAGTTTTCCTTCTTTCTTTAAGTATTTAAAAAGCAATTCCTCAATTATTCAAAAGGCTCAAAAGGCTGAAGAAGGAGCTGGGGTTTCTGCAGGAGAGCAGTTCCCCAGCTGGCCACGCTGGGGTAGCAGTGTTAAATGGTGCAGGAAGGCAGAGACGGCTCTTCTGACCCCTGCAGTCTGAATCCTCCCTGAAGTGGAAAGAACTCCTAAACTCTATTAGTTGGAGGGACCCCCCGGGGCGAGCGGAGCCCCCCGAGGTCCTAGAGCCGCCGTCCGGCCGCAGGCTGCTGTCCAGGGTGCTGAGCGTCCGCGGGTTGGTGCTGAGCGCCCGCGAGTGGGTCCAGCAGCATCCTGCATCCCCCCGCCCTGCCTCAGCTCTTCACTCTCCCAAGTGGGGACATCCAGATCTCCCAAGGAACAAGCGACAGGAGAGAGGAACCGGCCTCAGGCTGCCCCAGGGGAGGTTGAGGTTGGAGCTGAGGGACATTTTCTTCCCCTCCAGGGCTGTCCCAGGCTGCACAGGGATCCCTGGAGGGGTTTCCAAGCCCCCCATGGAGCTGTGGTGCTGAGGGACACGGGGCAGTGGTGCCCTGGCAGTGCTGGGTGAAGGGATGAGCTGGATGAGCTGAAAGGTCTTTTTCCAACCAAAGCAGTTCTATGATTCTATTAATTTCCGGCATGGGACTGTATTTACTGTTTGATTTCTACCCTGGAACCTGCCTGGCTCTGCACTCCGAGTGTCCTTTCATTCACTGAGCTTGCTACTGTGAATATGTTTGGGGAGAAATGTTTCCTTTTCTTAATTTTAAGTGTCATTTATCTTGGAACAGCAGTAGCAAGAAGGACAACGGCTCGCTTCTTATTCAGCCTGAGGGAAGTTGTCACCATATTAATTGCCACTGACAGTGTCACACAAGCTGGTCTATAATTTTCACAGGCCTTTTTTTTCTTTTTTCTTGGCTCTTTAAAAGCTTTGCTTCCCTTGCCAGGGGTTTGGGCCTCCTGATTAGTTAAGGACATGAAATATTTGTTGTTTGAAACTGGAAATAGTGAGACTCGTTCCTGGGCTGGGACACTGGAGCATTTTCAGAGTTCTTGACTTTTAGAGGAAATACCACGAATGAAAAAAAATCCTGAGGAGGATGAAAATAAAAAAGTAAACCTCATGGGTTGAGATAAGAACAGTTTAATAACTAAAATAAAATAAAATAACAATATATTAGAATAATAGTAATGAAAAGGAATATGACCAACAGAGAGGAATAAAACCCAAGGAAAGGACAGGGGATGCACACTGCTGCTACTCACCCCTTGCTGACCAGTGCCCCAGCAGCGATCCACGCCCCTGGCCAGCCTCCCCAGTTTACATACTGGGCATGACGCCCTATGGTTGAGAACATCCCTTTGGCTGGTTCAGGTCAGCTGTCTTGCAGCCCAACTGAAAACCTCTTTTCTTCTGCTCTAGCAGCAGCAGGTGGAAGGTGCTGATTCCCTCCTCTCCTGCTCATCCCTGCTCTACGTCATCACGGCAGGGTGGGACACATGGAAATGAGAACTCTGGGACAAATGTTCAGATGCTAAAACTGCTGATAAGGCACCGAGATGCGTTTTTGCCTCCCCTGAAGCTCCTCAGTTCTGTATCTGTTCACACGTATCGATCCCAGTGTGGAGGACACTGGATGGCTGACTTGGAACGCACTGGCTCCATGGGTTTCCAGTTCACTGGGCTGTGAAACGTGTTCTTGGTGATCTCACACCTGACTCAAACCAAGGGAAGTGAGAAGCTCGTTCTGGAAATTCAAGTGTTTTGACATTTGTTGCTTCACAGAGAAATGCTGGGTGATTTTGGGGGGTTTCATACTGGAAACGAGCCCCTTGGGTCAGCAGTCACAGTATCTGTCCATGAGCAGAGGAATGCTGTGGAGTTCTCTTGCTGCTCAGAAGGAGGGAGGGTGTTGCAGCCTCTCAGGGAACAGCTGCTCAGGAGCAGAAGCACCAATTTTATCCCAGCTGGAAAAAGGAGTTGAGAACACTCTCCATAAGCTTTCCTTCCTCTCAGGGGAGAGAAGAGAGAATTTGCCAGTGTCAATCACAGCGTCTATGTGCCCAGGTCACCACCCAGAGGTGCCCATCTCTAGAGAGACCACCTCTGGTGAGCCAGCTCTGAATAGGTGCCTGGGCAAAGCCGGGAGGGATGATGTGGCACAGACCCAGGGGTGGCACGGATCAGTAGGTGTAGGACAGATGGGTTCCTCACCAACCAACAGCCTTTCATTCAGAACAGACAGAGGGGTTTTAAGGGTGCTTGAACCAGCCCTTGGACACAGAGTGGCAAACACTCCCCAAGTGCTGGAAGGGTTTTACTGGAAAAGATAAAAAACCCCTCCCTCTCTGCCTAAGAGCTCTGCAGGGAGGGTTGGTTACAGCAAGTGACAGATTTTGCATCTGGCCAGCACAACTAACTCATCATGATCCAAAAAGTGCCCAGAGGAGCACTAAGAGAAGCACAGGATTTTGCAGCTGAACTCCCTCTTCTCCCCAGGCTCAGCAGCCAGGTGTCCTGCACAGAAACAACCTCAAATCCAGCTTTAAAAACTATCCAGACACAGTTCCTTCAGAGGAACCAATTTCCAGATGGTCCCCCAGGATCCTCATAGATGATTTTAATTTTTTTTTTCATATTTGTGGTGGCCTTTCATCTACTCAGCATCACCCATGAGCTGAAATTGAACCCATGTGCTCGTTCCTGACACAGACACACCTCCTGCCTCGGGGGCTCCTTTGGTATTAAAGCGTCTAACTTTGATTTCAAGGGGCGGGAACTTTCCTGTCACTGGGAATCAACAGTAAAGCACCAACGAAGAAAGGAATCAGAGTTTCACTGACACAAGTCCCTTATCAAGAACCCTCTTGCTGCTCCCTCACAGGCTGCAGGCCAGCTGGGAACTATCTGACAGGTTCTCCAGGTTGTCCACCATGGTGATAATGGTTTCTATTTTCTCTTCTGGAAGCACGTGGGAGGCGTTCAGTCGGAACTTCTTCAGGAGCGACTCCTTGCTCAGAGGCTTCCTCCAGTGCCCATAGAAAGTGTCACATTTGCCTGTCAGGACATCCCCGCTGTGCAGGAGCAGTGCCACCTCTCCGTACATCTTGTCAAAGTTGGCCACATTATCTTCGGGGTGTTCCACCACCACCTTGTCCAGCAGCTCCCTCAGCTCCTGCCTCTGGATGCTGCTCTCTGCGAAGGAGCCGAGACCCACTTCACCATCCAGCAGGGCAGTGCAGGCGTTGAACTGGAAGGAGTGTCTGGCCTGGTGTTCAGAGCTGGGGAAAGGCCGATTGATGTACTTTGACACCGGGATCTTCAGCACGATGGTGCGGATCAGTGATGGAGAGAAGGACCCTGCATAGTTGATGAAGAGGTTCCGGACAGACAAGGCAGCATCCACCACCCAGTGCATCCCCAGGTGGGCTGGGAATCTCTTGAAAGCAATATCCTGCTTCTCCAGGAGGAACTCATGGTGGTCGCTTGGTGCAGACAGTGGTTTGGGTTGGTAGACGCCGTAGAAAACACTGAACCCAGAGCAACCGGGGATATCATCCAGAATCAAGGGGTTGGCCTCCATCCCTCGGGCAGCCAGCAGCGCTGCTTCGAAGCCCAGGCGGGTGGCATTTCCAATGTGCAGTGGCTTGGCCTGGGTGGCAGCGTTGGCCATGGGTGCCCCCGCGAGGGATGCAGCGATGCCCAAAGCGTGGGCGCACTGGGATGTGCTGAGAGAGAGCAGCTTGGCCGTGGCTGCAGCGCTGCCCATGGTACCCACCACTGAGGGAGGGTGGAACCTAAAGGGGAAAGGGTAGAGATGAGCATCTCTGCCTGCCGGGCACAGGGAGCCCCTGAGAACCTTACCCACCAGACCTGGAAGCAAACAGATCAGTCAGCGAGTGGGAATCCCCCATGGCACTGGTGCAGGTGGGATTCATCCAACTCAGAATGTAACCATCTGAAAACTCAGCATCTACTGGAAACTTCACTGGAGACAACAGAGTGAGCTCAGCATCTCCAGACAGCAATTTTTCTTTTTCCCTTGGAGCAGGTGGCACAGCTTGTCTCCAGCCAGACCTCCTCCCAGACAAATAAAGTGGCCTCACCCAATAATCCCAAGGGTAACAGTCCCTGGCTGATGTCATCCCTTGGACCACACCAGGGTGGCTGGTGAGTGGTGGTTGGCACAGGAAGGCGTGCCAGGGACTGTGCCCACATTCAAACTGTCTGCATGGCTGTGGACCTGCCCTCTGCCTTTTCCCTGGTTAGTTTATCTGATGACACTGTAGACTCAGAAGACCTCGTGATGGTTATTTTTTGAGGCAAGGTCACTGGAGGTCACCAAATGACTGGGTGGTGCATCATCAGCTTTGGCAGAACTGGCTCCCCGTAGGGCTTTACCCTGGTACTGAGTTAGCCTGTTAACAGGCTCACCAACTCTCTTCCTACTTGGAGAAGAAAAGGAGGTTTACCTTTTGGGGATGTTGTGAGCCTCACTGGAGAAGTGCATGAGCCTTCCCTGCACTTCCAGGCCCACGTTAAATGCCAGCAGGAAATCCATGCCATTGGGTTTGGTGCCTGGAGGCAACATCTGGGAAGCTGCCAGAAGAGCTGGCAGAACAGCCCCTGAGGGGTGAGTAGCAGGGTGCCAGGTATCATCAAAGTCCATGGAGTGAGTCTGCCAGAGAAATGGAGATGGTAGAATCATAGGCTCGTAGAATTGTCATCAACCCAACTCTACCAAGTGCACCACTAAACCATGTCCCTAAATACCACAGAGATAAGGACATGCTGGTGTGAGGGGCTGGAAGCTGAGGGAGCTCAGGGTCCTTGTTGATGCCGCACCCCACGGTCCCCATGGTGGCTGTTTGGCCCCTCTAAAGGCAGTGTGAGCACTAGTGAGGAGCCCATGACTTCTCATCCCCCATCACCCCTTCTGGCCACCAGGCTGCTTCCCACAGTGCTAACGAGCATCCCTGAAGGCCCCACAGGGCAGAGGTTCTCCAGGGACAGCCTCTCCTTACCGCCACTCCGTTGGTGAACGCTGCCAGCGTCGGGGACAGCTTCATGCCCGGCTTGCCATAGACGGAGCTGACAGCAACTGGAGAGTAGAGCTCCTGGGACAGGGGGTGGGAATGCAGGTGAGGACGTGGCGCGGGCGACGCCACGACACCCTCCCCCCTCCCCGCCGAGGCTGAAGTCCTGCATCGGCCGGGGTGGTGGTGTCGGGGTGGGGAGCACGGGGCCGTTCCTACCCGGCAGTACTGCAGAGCGATGTCCACCACGGGCGTTGTGCTGCCCACCAGGCCAACCCCGATGCTGTCCAGGATCATCCTCTTGCTGCGGTGCCGGACGGTTCCGGACAGGTGCTCGGGCCGAACCCCGTGGATGAAGGAGGCGAAGCTGCTGGTCACGGTCTCCTCCGGAGCACTCCTGGCCACCACTGCGGGGACAAGAGAGAGGGGATGGGGTACAAACGCACGTGGACCTGGTTCTGACAGCTCACAGTCTCTGATCTCATGTGGAAGGGCAAGGGAGGGTGGAGGATCTGCCCAGCTTGTCCCTTGGCTTCATACAGCCTGACCGACCTGGGAGGTGACATTGAGCTTCCCTCTGCTGTCCCAGGCTGTGGACCCCTCCCTGAGCTTGCCCTGTGGGCCCAGAATCACCTCCTGTGTCTTCAGGCACTTGGAGTCTAGGAGAGGAACATCATTGCTCCATGCTCCCTCTATAGATAGCCCAGAGAAGCTCCTGGAAAGAGGATGGACATCTTCTCCGAGGGAAGATGCTGTTTCTCCCTCATGGGCAGCACAAGGAGAGCAGGCTGGTGTAGATCCAGTCCCTCTCCAGGGGTTTTCAAGGGTCCACAGCACACCCTGTCCCCTACCACCTTCACATGCTCTGTGCACCTCCTGGGGTGGCTCCTAGAAGGTTCAAGTGAAGCAATTTCAGGGCTCAGCCTCACCCATGCCCTGGGTTTCAAGCTGTCATCTGCTGAGGGGGGATAACTACAATTTATTTCCCTTGCTTTGGCAGCTGCATTACCAGCAGTGCCCTGCTGGGAGCAGAGCGCAGGAAAAAACAACTTCCCACCGCTTCCCTGGCTTTTTGGCAAGCGGGACTAGACCCAAAGCTGGGGTTTATCCAGGCGTTTGGTCCTACAAGGCGCCGAGTTGTCCTGACTCAGCCAGCAAAGCCCTGCCCTCAGAAAGAAGCTACTGCTTAAAGAAAAAACTCCCTTGTGTGGTCGTTTGGATTTTTTTTTCCCCATCGCTGAGCTCAGCTTATCAGAGGATTCATTCAGCCTGTGCTTCAGAGGGGGATGAAGCCAGAAGATCTCCCGAGTGTGATGACTGAAGAAGTTTTTCTTGTCTCTGAAAACAGAGACAAAACATTCCCAAAGCAGGATTGGTGCCTGAGAGGTAGAGCTGGGCAGCCAGCACAAACTACCAGTGCTTTTAGAGCTGGAAGTCACCATTCCCAAATCTTTGGAGGTGCTAAAATTCTGTGGGGGAAAAAAAAAAATCCACAAAATCCATTCTAAAAATGAAATAATCCCCGAATTGTATTGATTTTTTTTTTTTTCTGGTGCCATTTCGTGGGAAATCCAAAACTCTACACAGTGACACTGCTTTGCTGTGATGAGTTTAAAAGCCACAGAATCTAGTGATTATGGCACCTTTTAGTTTATAATAGTAATGTGAGGATAGGAAAACCACAAAACACAGCATAGCTGATATCTGCACCAATGCTGAGTCAATCTGTATATATATAAATATATCTCTGTGTGTGTACACACACATATAAGGTGGCATTAATATCCGAATGAAACTAAGCCCAAGTCAAGAGGGGTGAAGCAAGAGAACAAAAATACTCTGCTTCATCATCTTACAGGAAACCTCATCAAAAATCATCAGGTACACACTACACCCTGTTTTGTTTTGTTTTAAACCAGAAAACATCCCAATTAAAAATAAAAAAAAGACTGTTCCCTAATTTCACTAGCTTGTATTCATTCCTAAATGTCATGCCTCCTGACTCACCGTTTGCTTGCCAGAGAATTTGGACTCACCTAGAGCCTAAAACCCGCTGGTAAACACAGCTGAGAATGTCATCACTGCCCTGACTCACGGAGATAAAATACCCCCTTGCAGCAGCTCTGAGAAATACATGGCTATAGGAATCTGGAGCACTCAGCACTTTGGGAACCAGATGCTGAAAAATCCCCGCATCCTCTCCGGGAGCATCTTCGGTATCCCACCAACAAAGGCACCCCCACCCTCCAGGAGGAGGAAAGGACCAAGTCAGATGAGATTGGAGAGGGTGGGGAAAAAAAAATCTGGTGCCTGTAGCAGTCTGATCACTCCCTTCCCCAACCAAACGCTCTTTGCCACCTCGGTAGGCAGAGATATTTATTAACTCTTCAGCTAAAAGCATCCCATGACTCCGGTGGGTTTTGTCCTCTTAAGGCAGATGTGCTGCAGGACTTGATTAAAAAAATAAAGTCTCTTTCAAAGACCAAATAGATCTGCATGGGTCATTATTAGCATCATCATCATCATCAATCACTATTATTTTTTCTGCTCCCAAGACTACATCATGCCACATTAATTGCATTCACTACACCAGTATCTCCTTTTTAAACAAATAACAGACAAAACTAAGGACAGATTGAGTAGCTGCACAGCCAGGCTCTGCTGGATTCCCCGAAGCAGAGAAGCTGTGGCCGTGCAGAGCTGGAGCAGAGAGAGCAGGGAGAAGGAGCCTCGAGTGAGCAATGCTGAGAGCAAGGTTGGATGTGTCAGAATCAGGGAGTTACAGATGTTTGAGGTTGGAAAGGACATTTAAAGAAATACTGACAAGCAGAGGGGTTAAGGAACAACCTGACAACAGCTACAGGTTAAATATCTTGCATTTAAGGTCAAAGAGTAAGAATTTGGAAAGCCTGGGCTTAAATCAGTTAAAGTTCCTGGTTCAGCAGCTCAGGACTAACAAGCAGCATTTTTACCACTTGTTACTCTTCTCCTTTATCTTTAGCAAGCGAGGTCAATAACCTCCTAAGCACGCGTGCTCTCCCAAGAAGTCGAGCTGTTTATCTCGGTCTACTTAGCCCAGCACTTTCCATTTATTTCTTCTTTTTTTTTTTTCCCCCTTTAGAAATAACACGATTGCTTTGGGATGCCCTTGAAGGAAGGTGGAGAGATACCAACCGTGAGCAGCAGTCTTGTGGACTTGCCGGGAGGTTGCCAAGAACTTCTGGGATTTCTAGGGTAGAGACAGAGAGAGAGTTTGTCACCGACGCTGCCCAAACTTTTATGGCACTGCGAGACACTCACGGATCAAACAAGAGGATTAAATAACTATGTAGTTAAAGGAGAGAGAGAGAAAAAAAAATTATTTTCCAAAGCTGAGTCCAGCAGAGGTGCCAAGAATAGCCAGGGAACTAAAGCAGTACAGTAAATGGGGCAGTGCAGCCTCTGCAGCCCTACCTGGCTGACCAACCCAGAGCAGACATGAGGAGGAAAAAACCACCCAGCACATCCCAACGACCCACCATGGCATCGTGCAGAACACATTTGGGAGACATAAGAGGAGCAGGCATGGAAGGAGCAGGTCAGTAGCTAGAAACAAAGTGAAAACCATCTGCTTCTGTTAGTACCAGGGCAGGTTCCCACCTAATGTCACCACCATTTCGACCAGCTGAGGAGCCACTCGGAAAACACCAACCCCTCCTGAAAAGGCAAAAGGAAAGCTCCGGGATAGGTAGGTTTGGAACATGCAATTGTAGTTACCTGGAAGGTTAAGTAGACCATGCTGGTGGCTGGTACCAGTGCTTAGTCCCCAGTTCTGCACTGCTCTGTGTGAGGGATGGGAGAGGTGTTGTCTGGAAGGTGCTTTGGTGCCCGGGTTTATATAGGCTTCTGAAAGGCAATTTGCTTTTTGGTTTGTTTTGTTGTGGGTTTTTTTTTTTCTCAAATGAGTTTCAAATGTGATGACATCAGCCCCTGGGGACTGAGAGGGTGGGGGGAATAGATGAGGAGGGGTGGCTTTTTTCTGCTGGACAGAAGGGAAACCCCGTCCCCCCGCCCCGGTTTCAGGAAATAAAACAAGATTTAGGACGATAACTGACAGAGTTCAAGGAAATTCCTCTCTCAAAAATGCCACAGGTGCCAATATGTGAAGCAATTGACCCCAGACTCCTCCTCCAGAGGAGGACTATAAAACTGGTACTTACCAGGAAATGAGAGGGACAAGAGCATCCTCCCATTGAGCCGAAGTGTCAGCAAACCAGGTAATCCAAGCTGCAGAGGGAGAAGCGTGGCATTGGTGGTCTGTTCTTGGGTGCTTTCCTTGGATCCATTCAGCATTGCAGGATTTGGCTGAGTCTTTGCCTAGCTCCCCTCCTCCTGAGCACTCAGCTCCGCGGGGTCCTGCCGTGTGCTGCCGGGTCAGGGAAGCCTCAGTGCAGATGTGAGGTCTGCAGCTTCCAGGAGGCATCGGGACCCTTTGTCCCCAAAGGGGTGTTTGGGGTTTTTTGGGGTGGGGGGATGCCACAGCTCTTTGCTCTGTCCAAGAGTGAAAGCTGGGGATGTTTACTATGCTGCATGTTATGTTGGATGGGGTAACAGCCTGGTGGGACATACCTTGTGTTTAAAGCCAGCCTGAGTGGTCTCCTGAACGTGAGGCAGAGCCTGGGTCACTGTGAAGGCAGAAGTGCCTCAGAGGGAGCTCTGAGCTGTGCCTCACTGGAGGAGGGGCAGGGCTGGGCTCACTACTCCAGCGGGGCACTGTTAATCCGCTGCCTGCTTACCCAACTGTCCTGGCTGTTTCCTCAGAGCTGTGGAAAACTCGGTTATCATTAACAGGGAGGGATGGAAAACAAACTGCAAAACGCCACTGGGTGAATAAGAGTTGGGAAAACAGGAGGTTTTGATGCTTGTAGATGTGAGCCGTGGCACACGGAGCTTTGCTCCGGCCTCCCGAGGAGGTGATGTCCATGCACCAGCAGGTTCCCGTTGGTATTGGTTGGGGTGAAGATGGGCAGGCAGCAGATGTTGGCTCAGAGCAGGTGCACGTGGTGGTGCCTGCCAAGCACAAGTGTGGCAGCAGCGTGGAAAGGGGGTGCAGAGGGGAAAGACCTTCGCCGGAGGGGGTGAAGGGAAATGGGGAGTTACTGCGGGCAAAGGAAAAGGTGTTCAGAGGCTGCAGCCCTGCTGGCCACGTGGGCACGGCTCAGAGGTCACGAGAGCCAGGAGGGAGGGAGGACATCACAAGCCAATTCTGCAAACCCCAGGCTGAAGAACTCCAGGGGCAAGCAGGAAAGGGAAAGAAGGCAGAGGAGGTCAGGGGGGTGAAGAGATGGCTTTGCCCTCACTGCACGAGAGATATTTGTGTAAGGGAAGGATCACCCCAGGCTACCCCATCCCTTCACCAGCTCTCTGAGTGGCCTGGCAGCACCTCAGGTGCCTCCTCACCTGGAAGTCTCCATCACAAGGTCTTCCATCCTCAGTTTCCTGGGCAGTGGCTGTGCTGGCTGATACCCTGTGTGTACAGAGAGGTGCTGACCCCACAGTTCAGGTAGAGAGGGACCTCCTGCAGGTCTTCCCAAAGAGCTTCTTTGCATCCATCCCAGCAGAGGACGCCCAGCTTGCAGGCTTCAGTGCAAAGGAAAGACCTGGTGGGAGATGCATCCTTGCTGTGGTAGTAAAGGAGGTGTCACATTATCAGTTTTCTGTAGTGCATGTGGAGAAACAGGTCTCTACAAAGTGCCAGAGGCAGCAGCTGCACGAAGGGACAGTGACAGCAGCAATGAGTGGTTTTACCCCAGGGACAAATGAAGCTTGGCCACATTTTGACCAGAAACACCTCTGAGGGTTTTCAGGCAGAACCTCGTTTCTCCAGGTCCTGGCATCACTGGTGCCCTGAGAGAACAAGGGGAGGGGATTAATTATTCAGTGTGTCCTTACACTAAGTGAAACAGAGGGGAGGGGGCAAAGCACAAATGCTGGAGTGGTCTTAGGGCAGGGAGTGAGGGGATGCTGCAGGTAGGTGGGAGCAGAGCAGGTCTGCAGCTGTTTTCCCCCTCCCAAGGGAAGCTCCTTCAGCCTCCTCCTTTCCCATACCTTGGTCTAAATCCTCTCACATCCTTTCCCTTTACACCTCCACAGCCCGATATGGCATAGTCTGGTATTTCTTCTTCCCTCGGATGTCCCATGAAGGGCTGAACTGTAAGCAGAGGGACAACCCTATTGGTTGTGTCTCTACATCCTTCACGCTCCCAAGCTGTATGTCACGGGCTCTGAAACCACCAGCACGGATAGTTCTGCAGGAGGGAACACCCTGGCAAATTGAAAACCACTTCTGCGTGTGGAAAACCACACCTGGCCAGCCCACCTTCCTCCAGAAACCCCATCTCATCCTCCTCCAGAGACGGCCTCAAAACAGGGGCTGGCCACAACAAGCCTGGAAAGCCACTGCCTGAGCTATTTCAGAGCAAAACGTCTGGAGGCACTTAATTTCGTGGCCCACCTCCAAGTATAACCATCTAAACCAAACCACTTTATAGCTCAATGTCATTAAGAAAACAAAGCAAACAATTAAAAAAACCCAACTACAAGCTAAACCAAAAAGAACCACAAAAAAAATATAACCCACTAAAAAAACCCCCAGATAACATTGTGGCCTCTGCAGGTACCTGCTTGGCTCTTCCTGCGTGTGCATCGTTTCTTAGGTCCTCCTTCAAAGGAGTGGTTTATACAGATCTTTGATGTTAAGAGGATGTTCCTCCCGCAGAACTGTGATGTGGTGCATCTATCTGAACCAAAAAAAAATAACAACCTGACCCTTGGCACTAACCAAATAATTGTACGAATTAATTGTCTTCTCCCACAAAGTTTCACTTGGAAGTTCTTACCCTTTCCACATTTCACAAGGGTTTTCAGTTGCTGCATCAGTTCTGAGCTGTCAGGAGCCAATTTGTCCTTTGTTCTTCATTTGCATGGAAATTACATCCTTTAGAAGAGGAAAACATGGTGGGGGAGAGGGGGAGTTAGTGGAACAAAAGAGTCCAGAAGCCATTGATATTTGCTATACATCTGCCTAGGATATACTGTGTGTTTGAGAGCAGACACTGGGAATGAAGACCATTAATATTCACAAAGCTGTCCCTTTTTGGGTGGTGCCCCTTCACTCCTCCTCACTCCCCCAGTGCTCTCCTCTCTGCCCAAAAGGCTTTTTTGGAATGGCTGAGAACAGAATACATCACTTTCTCCTTTTCCAGCTCCTTTAGGTCATAACTGGTCCTAAAAATACCAAAACAACAAGAACATTGCTAGGTTATTTTCATCTTTGTTCCCTAACAAAAAAAAACCCCAACCCCTCCAGAGAGCAAACTCCTAGTTGTGGTACCCGGGAGCACAGAGTGGAAATGTGGGGGCTGCCTGCAAACAGGCGAGTTAATGGCAGAAATATGAAGGGTTTGAAAATAGACTATTTAGTCACTTGGGTTTCAAGAAAGGGATGGGGAGCTGGAAAATTCCATCTGGAAGGGAGACTGTGTATGTGCGCGTCGTGCCTGCCTGTTTGTCTGCAACAGTGGATAAGAAATGTCCTGGAATGGCTCAAAAATACCTTGTGGCTTTCGTCTGGATGTTTGTTCGTTTGTGTTGGGCTATTCATTCCTCTCCATCTCCAGCGGCCTGGAGAAGAGGGGGCAGGAACCATCACCAACCACCTGCAGCTCTTTGAGGCACCTAAACATGTTTTTGCCAGAAATCCTCGTAGCCTAAATAGGTCGTGTGTCTGTTTTTTCTGGATAGGGCTCTGGAAAGTAGGCACCTCAAGTTCTGCTTTGAATCGAGCCTTTGTCTGCAGCCACGAGCGGGGAGGTGCTCTGGAAACACCTGAGCCTGTCACCAGTTCCTCCCTCCTCGCAGCAGGGGCACGGCCACGGAGGTTGGCCGAGCTCCCGGGGCGGTCTAGACGCCGGCGAGGTCTCGGGGGCGAGCGCCCACGCTCTTGTTTTTGTCTGGAAGGGCCATGGCGAGCGCGGCGGGTTTCGCCGCCGTCTTCTACAGCGAGCCGGCCGTGCTGGGGCTCCTCGCCAACGTGGTCAGCGCCTTCCTCCTCTGCCTGCACAACTTCACCGTGGCACACACCGGCCTCCGGCCGCAGAGAGCGGAGGACGTCCTGGCAGGTGGGTGGTGATGCTCACGGGGGACATCCAGGGATGGTGCTTCTCCCCACCTGTCTCAGGCAGATTGGACTCTTTGAGTCCACGGGCCAATGGAGAGCACTGGTGGGGCAGGTGGGGAGATGTGGGCTTCTGACAGCGTACAGAAGGTTTGTGTGCACCTAAGGGTGGCTGCTCCTCCATCCCCAACAACTCTACCAGCAATCTGGTCCAAACCTTCCACCCTACCTTCATAGGTCCAAACAGCTCCTGGACCTGCTCACTGCACTGCACACATCAAGGGGCTCAGTGGCCACACACCAAGGGTCATCAGAGAAGCTTGTGATAAAGGCAGGAGGAGAGGGGAAAGATCATGGGGCTGGTCACAAGAAGGCTGTGAGACCTGAGGTGGGGTGTTCCCCAGAGCTTGGAGATGCACCCCTGCTTCCTGCAGCTCAAGTCTTCTCGTGGCTTGCTTTCGACGTGACTTCTTCACGTGTCTTCTCAGGTGTCCACCTCGTCCTGATTGGAGGCTTTGTCCAGATCCTGGCAGGATTTCTTGCCTTCCGGAAGTATGACCACCTTGGAGGTGCAGCTTTTCTCACCTTCTCCGCTCTGTGGAGCAGCTACGGGGCCACACGCATCATCGTGGCCTCTTACCCCTCCTTGCCAAACACCACGGTGCCCCTGGGGAATGCCAGCGACCTCCTGCCCACGGGCATGGCCCACCTCTCTGCCAGCCAAAGCGCGGTGGCCGGGCTGGTGGCCTACATTTCCATCTCCTTTATCCTCTCCTTCTGCTCGGCCACGGTCAACTACATCATGCCCTTCATCTTTGGGGCCATCGCCCTCGCCCTGGTGTTTGAAGCGGTGGCACTGTTCGGCCAGTGGGCCCTGGTGGTGTCGGGCATCATTGAGCTTGTCATTGTCACCTGCGGGTTGTACGGGGCGGTGGCTCTTCTCTTCAAGGGCATCACACAGCGCTACGTCCTCCCAGGCTTTGGGAACCCTCTTTTCAATGTCTTGCTGCTGGGGTCAGCACAGAAGAGCTCTTCCAAGGCCATTGGGGAAGAGAAGAAAAAGAACACCAAGTATGCCGAGCCAATGGCCCTCGGCAACATCTGCGACACCATCGCTGCCTTTTTGTTTGCCTTTTACTTCTTTGGGTACATGAAGACCTTCTGTGTGGGAGCAGCGTGGATATCCATCATCTCCAGCTGCCAGCTGCTGTCCAGCTTCTACAGTTACCTGAGAGGTGATGTCTACTACACTACCAAGTTCGGTGTCCACAGCCTCTACTGGCTGGTGATGTCCTGGGAAGAGTTTATACTCACCACCTTCCTTGGGCTCTCTGAGGGTCAGGAGAGCAGGCTGGGAATGCTTGGAGGGTGGTTCTTCCTGGCCACTGCCTGCATGCTCTTTCTGATGTCCACCCACAAAGATACCCTGGAGATGCTGCAAAATGCCTCCTTCATCATCCTCACCACCGCCGCCATCCACCAGATCCCCGTGCCCGGTGCCTCCGTGTTCCTCGGGGTTGCCTGCAGCTTTTGCACTGCCCTCTCACTCTATGCCACTTTTGCCAGCCTGATCAACTCCATCGGGGAGAAGGCTTTGATCCCAGTTGGGGCCCAGGCCATGTCTAGCTCAGCTCTCCAGACCACACTGATGGCTGCCAAAAGCTTCCTCACGAGGTCCAAGGATGTCCCGAGTGGCACCAGGGCTGAAGTGCCAGATGCCTTGTTCTACATCTGCAATGGCCTGGCTGCCACCTCTGCCATCCAGGGCAGTCTCGGTGACCCCAGCAGACAGCAGCTCTCCATACCCTCTGTGCTCATCCCAGGGGCCATAATACAGCTGTATGTCTGCAGGATCCAGGTTCGAGGAGGGAGAAGGTTTGGATGCACCCTTCCCTTCTGCTACGCTGCCTTCTGGGGAGCCTGGACCTGGCTTCGCTTGGCAGGTAATGCGAGGTCTGTTTTGCTACTCAGAAACAAAGGGGTGTTCTCAGGAGATTTCAGATCATTTTCTCCAACAGAATTAATTCTCCCAGGAGATTCAGGGACACCAGGTTTACCAATATTCCTCCTTGTAAAAGATAACAACCAAACATCCCAGCTCGTACTCACATGATTGCCTTTGCTGCACTCATTGGTACCCTCAAGCTCCAAAAGTTGTGTCCTCAACTCCATCAGAGGTCAAGATTTCCTTGCTGAATTACTGTGAGACAGCACTCAGACTGTCTCCAGGCTGTTAGCTCGGAACAACAGCCCAGGAGGTGCTTTTTAGGCAGCAGAAGACTCCAATTTCTGGATCTATCCTTCAAAAGCATAGAGCAATTAATCTTAGTCAGTCCCAGCTATGAAAGAACAACTCAGAATCTCCCTTCCCAGGCTTTAAAAAGCCTTATTTAGCTCCAGGTGGGAAGCATGTTCCTCCAGCCTCCATGCCAGGTCCTAGTAAAACTAGCACCTGTGGGGGAAATTAAAGCAGTTGCTTAAGAAGCTATTAAGTTTTTTCAGCCAGAGCCTGTTTATTACGAGCTGGAGGTAAAATCATCAGCCTTTTTGGACACCAGCTCTTCAGAACACTTTGCATTGCAGAAGCAGCGGGTTTTGATGTGGTAAAAAAAATCTTCTTTATAAGAGGCCACCACCAGTCAGTTTGAACTGTAGTCATTCCAGCTGCAGACACGTCATCCTTCTGTTGCACTGCCCTTGGTGGTTTGCTCACCACCAAATCTGCTGGTCCTGTTTCAGGCCACCTGCTGAACATCGGTGCGGGGAACAGTGAGGGATTCGCTGCTGGTTCTGTTGCCTTTTTGGTGCTCAATGCTTTTTTAATCATCTTAGGTAAGCCTCGGTGTGATTGTTCGTGGAGGGGTAATTGGGGTCGGGTCATTGATGGCATCTGTGGTCGCCCTGTGGTGGAGATGTACAAGGGAGGGTGTCTCAGCTCGCTCTGTCAAGATGAAGCAAGAAATGTTTTGCCTGTAACAGAAGCTGAGGTGGGCTTAGAAGAAGCAGCCACAAGGGAACGGAAGAACATTTCAAAGAAAATAAAAGGTTCAAATCAGGTGAAAATGTTTGCCAGACTGGGCCACTGGCAGCTCTCCACAGCCACCCTCCAGCCCAGCTGCTGTAAATCAGATCCTTCTTTGGCTGCCCGAGAAGTGTTTTCCATGTGAGCGCTGTGTACTGGCAGATGAAGGGTTTGGCAGCTCGTCCCCTGAAAGCTGGGGGCTGAACAAACCCTGGCTCTGCTGCCCTGTTCCTCCACGGACAGGGAAGTCAGATCACGGGCTGCTCACTTTAATCAGATAAGATTGAGCTGACTTGGGAATTCTGCTGTTTCACATATATTTTTATGTGGATGTCTGATGTGGATCCCCCGTTTGTATTTCTTTCCACAGCTTCCTCATTTAACATAGTGCTTCTCTGCATGACCTTTGCAATGGAGCTCTTGACCATTTGTTTTCTGCTCTTCACCTTGGAGGAACTCCCTTTGCCATTTGAAAGTGAGTTTTAGATGAACTTGGTTCTCAAACCTTCACCCATCGAGCAAGAGTCTATCAGCTTTCCCTAGAAGATGGAGGTGTGCACAAGATACAGACTCTGAGCCTTTCAGCTCCATGACTGGAGGAGGAAACCTTTCCTCCTATCATCTCCTGGCTCTTGAGCTTTCTCATGTACATTTAGGTGTGGCTGATAGTGCTGAACCACCTGAGGTTCTGTACAGCCTACCTTCTGGTAGTGAGGTTTGGGATGAGATAAAGGTGCCAGCGGTGTGATTGGCTGTAGTTGAGTTGAAGTTGGCTGAAGTTGGTTGGGTTTTTTTTCCAGTTGTGGTGCTCAGCATCTTCAGCATCATCTGCTTCTATGGAGCAACAGCATCGCTGGCCAACAGCATGTTTGGGAAGGATCTCATGATGAT
Source organism: Ceyx melanurus (assembly GCA_024611195.1). Taxonomy (NCBI): domain Eukaryota; kingdom Metazoa; phylum Chordata; class Aves; order Coraciiformes; family Alcedinidae; genus Ceyx; species Ceyx melanurus. Next base: position 53,333 of record JANHGL010016632.1, read on the forward strand.
GGGACCCCATCTGTTCACAGTAAGAAATTCATTTCATGGTGGTGTAGGCTCCCTGGTCAGGAGGGATATCCTCAGCTCCTTGGCCCTACCCACAGGAGTGCAGATTTCCAGTGAGCATCCTTCCTTTGAATCTCTTTGTGCCACCTGAAATCACAGTCACAGGATTTCTGTGGGGAGCTATGAGCTGAAAACAAACTCTCCTCCTGTGGGAACTTGGAGAAAGGGCAGCTCCAAAGCACCTGACTCCACGGTCCTGTGGAATGGACCATCTCCAGTCCAGGAACTGCTGACAGACTGAAGTTTTAAAGGCCATAACCTTGGGACCAGGGGAGCAGGGAGTTAAAAGTTTCCCAGACTGGACACCAGGAGCTCCCCACTGTCTCTGTGAACTTTAAACTTCTTGTGCTGTCTTCTGTGTCTGACCAAGGCAGTTCCACCTAACTGGGCTGGATAGATAGCTCTAATTCCTGCTGCAGGGAAATACTGTCATTAAATCAGCATTTCTAACAATGGAGACTCATGAAAAATCCCTTTACACTCATTTTTACTCCAGTTCCTCTGGATTTAGGAGTCCCTAGCAGTTCCCTAGGGTCATTCTGGGAGCAGTTATCACTCTAGGAAGCAGGGTGGGATTCATCTCCTGTGATTTGAAGCAGGAGCAGTTCAAATGTCCGCACCTGAGCTTGTGTCTTTGACTTTATTACTGGGACACAACTAATCACTTCTGCCTCATACATTATCTCACCTACTTTAGGTGAAGCACCCCTAGAAGTGCTGCCTCTGCCCTTGGACTCTCAAGGGAACTTGGCGCAGTGAGATACCTGCATTTGGGGGGACAGAATCCCACCCGATGTGTTTCATATGTTCGCTTATTCCCATCATAATGGATTTGTTGCCTTCTGATGATTGCCAGGCTGAGAGCTCCAAGAAGGACACTGAAGATCCTCCACCCTGCGTCTGCCCCAAGTCCCACTGTACGAGTGGCTTGAGGACCATTGCTGACTTGCTGAACACAGGGGCGGTGTGTGGGGTCCCAACAGACACCGTGTACGCTTTGGCAGCCTCCTGCAAACACCCTCAAGCCATCGAGAAGGTCTACAGGATCAAGGTGTGAATACCAGGCTGTTCTGACTTGGATCCTGCTTATGTCCTGTAGATGAGCTGTGTGCAGGAGCAGAAATGGGAGCCCCTTGTCTCCAGTTGTCCTTAGAATTTGACCATGGGTAGAGTTCCAAAACATCATGGGCCATCACGAACCTGTCCCAGGCTGCCCAGAGAGGTTGTGGAGTCCCCTTCTCTGGAGAGATTCCAACCCTCCTGGACACTGAGCCCCTGCTCTGGGTGCCCCTGCTGGATGGAGCAGGGGGGGGTGGCACCAGGTGATCCCCAGATTCTCCAGAGATGTATTTGTCCTCTCTGTCTTACGAAGTGCTGAATCAGAACCCCGAGTCTAAAATTCCCCAGACTTTCGGAGACATTCGGTGCTGGAATCAGACCCAAAGTTTTCACCTTCAACACAACTTTTGCAGCCTGGCCCTGTCTGTTCTCCATGAGGCAATTTCCTGGCTAGCCTGGGGAAATAAGCACAACAGACGATCTCAGCCTGGCGCTCGGGGCGAACACCAGCAACAAAGGCAGCCTTTTCTGCCCGGCCCTGCTGCCAGAGCTCCCCTTCCCTGCCGATGAGATAATATAAACAGAATGTAAATACATGCCCAGTTCCTTACTCACTTGGCCCCGCTGCAACTGATGTCACCTGGGGACTGAAATGGCACCGCTCTGTGAGCTCGTTTTATTTTCCCTCCGTAGAGCTGCTCGTTTCACAGCTGATTTCAGAGCACCAAAGGGGTTGTGGGGGTGTTGGCTGCCTGGGGAGTGAGGTTCTCCTTCCCTCGACCTTGAGTTGCACCAGAAGAGGTATCAGATCCCCTTGGTGTACAAGATGCTTAAAAGCACCCATAATGAGCAGAGCATCAGCTCCCCTCCTCCAGCTGTCTCTAAAACAGGGGATTTGGGTGCATCCCACCAAGGTGCCAAGAGCAGACTCCTATTCCCTCCAAGGCATCAATCATGACATGCAGTCTCCCCCCGGGCTCAGCCTGTTGTGCAGAGATAGCTTAATGCTTGCTTGGAGCTCCTGGTCCCTGGGAAGCAGACAGAGGAGGATTCCAGAGGGATTCAATCTTCTCAGTGCAAACTTTCTCTCTTCATCTACTTCTTCCCTTCCTCTCCTTCTGGTTTTTGCAGGACAGGCCTCAAGAGAAGCCCATCTGCATCTTTATTTCCAACCTGGACCAGCTGCGAGCAGCTGCTCCCCCCATCAGCCCTCTGCTGTGGGAATTCATGGAGAACGTTTACCCCGGTGGGATCGGCTGCATCATCAAGAAAGGAGAGTGGCTGAAGAAATTAGGTGAGGTGAACAGGACAGCCCTTCTCTGCCTCTTTCAGAGCTTCAGCACAGCAGGTCTGCAATCCACACACGCTTCTGGATGTCAGAGAGGGGAGATTCTGTTGGGTTCATCCTGAGAAGTCATCCCTGGAGCTCTTGGTCCATGGTTAGGAGAGGGTGTTAATGAGCTGGAGTGACTCAGCAATGTGAGACAACGGGATGGTGTCTTCTGCCCAGTCAGACTCGAAGGGAGGGAGGCTCAGCAGCCTGGGAGGGTCACCTCTCTCTGAGCTGTAGCTGTTAGCTGGGAATGAGCAACACCTGGGTGGAGCATCAGAGAGATGAGAGGTTCCGGGGTGTGGGGACAGGGTTGCCATGGGCCTCTCTTCCCATCACCTCTTCCTTGCCACCATATGGACAAAGACATAACAGGGTGAGCAGCAGCATGACTCACAGCCCTGGGACTCACAGACTGAAGAAACATCAGGAGTTGTGTGTGTTTGACAGGCAGAGGGTGAGAGGGTAGGATCCCCAGAGGGTAGGCTCTGTGATACAGGTGGTCCTGTGTCCATCAAAGCAGCTCTGCTGATCTCCAGCCATTCATCCTGCAGAGTGTCCCAAAACCTTATGGCCACTCTCCTGCATTTCTGATCAAGCAACTTCTCCAAAACGATACCAAGAGGCTCACATTTTGGTTTGGGTTGTGGAGTAGAGTCACTTGCCAAGGTAGCAGGAGGCCTCCATGTGATGCCACACCAGGTATCATGCCAGTCGTGCCTCTGCCAACGTCCTCTGTCTGCCTTTGCAGGGGTCGGAGCAGGATACAGCCGGGTGGGCACTCAAGACAGTATCATGATCAGGGTGCCCGACCTGACAGTCCTGGTGCACCTCATTGACATGACGGGCCCCTTGGCGATCACATCGGCCAATCCCAGCGGGGAGGTCGACAGCACCCACCACGACATGGTCATCTCGTGAGTACCCTCCTCGCTGGCGCTCCTGCCGCAGTGCAAACCACCTGCCAGGTGGGTGGGCAGCAGCTCCACAGGCCACGATTTGATGCCCAGCATCGAGGGGAACTTCAGCACAGCGTAACACGAAGTCGTGTTGTTGTGTTTGCTTTTTTTCCCCTCCAGGCGTCTCGGCCATAAGCTGGAGGGTGTTCTCTGTGATGGAGAATCTGATGAGGTGGTGGCATCCACTGTGGTCAACTGCACAGAGATTGATGAAAGTGAGTGCAAGAACCACCCTTTCCGTGTCAGCAGTTTCATTTTCCTGGGATGTTTCCATTCCTCCCAGTAGTATCAATCTGGCAGCACAGTGTGCTCCAAGAGTAACAGTTCTCGAGTGCCCGGACACTTGCAAACATGTTGATGAAGAGGAACAAACAAAAGATGTCCTTGGAGGACCTCTGTGTTGACAGAGAACAAGGTGGTGAGGAGAAACATGGTTGTGCAAGAAACATTTGCCTTTTAAGAGCAAAAAAAATGCTTCAAGGTGGGAGGGTGGGTGCTTCTGGAAGGGAAGGGCGTTTACTCCTCGTAGACCACCAGCAGGAAGGTGTTACAGGAGCTTGTCCACAGTGATGTAAGAGCACCAGCTGAGGTGGCACTAATTGGATCTGGGTTGTCATCCGAGTGGAAAACTAACCTCTTGAACAAAGTTTGGGGTTGGTGTTTTGGGTTTCTGATAATGCTTCTGGGTCTTTGGCTACGCAACTCCATCATTTGGATGCCCTGAGTATTTGAGCGGCTTTGCTGGTGCAAGATGTTCCTTTTACATCCCCATCCCCTGACTTTCTCCCTCCTCCCTGGCCAAGGTGGCATCACCATCGTGCGAGAAGGCTGCATTCCAGCAGTCAAGGTGCTGCAGATATTTGAAAGCGTGAAGAGCAGGGTGGTCTGAAGGCAAAGAAAAGGTCCCTCGAGCTGAGGAGCAGGTCTGACCTCCCCGAGAGGCACGAGGAGCCCACTGGAGCACGTGGCCTGGTGAAAGCCATGCCTTCCCAACATCCAGACCTTGGGAACCAGCAGCTCTCCCCCACCCAGCGTCTCTCCCGGGAGCTTTCTGTGGCTATTTATTGTTTATCTCCAGTAAGTGCCCAAAACCACCGGGAGACCTGCCCACGGAGCTCCGGCAGCTGATGCTTCACTGCAGGAATTCCCAGAGCTCCCGCGTTTCCTGAGCACCTTGGACTGTGAATGTCAGGCCGGGTTGTACGTCCCCTTCCACAACGCTCAGATCTGGGTGTTTCCAGCTGCCAAAACCCACTGAATAAATCCTCTTTTTGGAACGTAAGGCTTTGAGTTTCATTTGATTTCCAGCGAGCTATTCGTCCTCCGAAAGTTGGAAGGCTCCACGGCCAGACACTGGAGGAAGGAATAAATATTGGGAGGCACGATTGTGCCAGAGGTTTACAGCAGGTAACCTCCCCCTTCCTCCCCCTCCCCTGTGTCCTCCTCTGGCATCTTCACAGCTGTTCTCTGCTGGGAACAAGTGAACCCCAAGTGGTCTTGGAGGCCCTCAGCTCCTCACAACAGGCAGAGGTTGATGTGGGTCCATGGCCAAGCTGGGAGCTTCAGAAGGTCGGGTGGTTCCCTTGGCTGCTCCACCCTCAGGATCCATCCCCACGCTGGTCCCCGAGCACGTGGATCTGTTTTATGGAATGGGGAGGGAGTTTTCTGCCAAGAGAATAGAACAAAACTTTCCTCACCCCCCCCAAAAGTAAATAAGACTGGGGAGGGGGGAGTCAGGGAAATTCACTGTTAATAAAGACAAACCTCAAGCAAGGAAACAATGAGTTAGGGCTGAGATTGGCTTCAAAACGCTGGGATGTGCATTGCAGATCCAGAGGGTTTCTGTAATGGTTTTTCCTGTCCTGGAGGCAGCGTCCAAGCAGCAGAACTCTGCCAGTTCCCTACAGTTGCTCCTTCTCCCTCCTGCCCTGGGCAGGGGGGGTCACTCCCAGTACCACCTCCCACCACCCATTCCCTTCTCCCTTATCAGTGTTTTGGAGCATCCTTTGAACACCTCCCTCGAGCCACATCTGTGAGCAGGAGCTTGCTACCCACCCCCCACCTCACCCGACACGGCTCGGGGACCTGAGCAGCCAAACCTGGGAGCTTTTTTTGGGGCTGGATTCCTCCCACGCTTCATTACTAACATGTAAACAGCAAGTCCGTGAGGTTTTCCAGTTTTTCCCCGTGCTCCTCTTGCTTTGGCGCGGGGTTTGTTGTCCGTCTGATGCTCACCGAGATGCTCTGGAGTGCGCACTCAGAACCTGCAACCTTCCCTCGGGCTCAGGGGCCAGGGGTCGTTTCTCTGCCACCCCCACCAAGTGCCCTCCCCTCTCCCTCGCTGCCTGCAGAGCCCAGTACAGACCAGTACAGCCCAGCACAGCCCAGCAACCCCTGCTGGTCTTCACCAGCTGGGCACCCCCGAGATAAAATGTAAGCCAAGAGGGCTCTGGCTTGATGCTCTTTCACTTGGGCAAGGAGCAGAACCTCAGTGCCACCCCTTGTCCCCAGGGCAGGGCTCTTTCTGGACCAAGCACCCCCCTTGTTGTCATGTGCTGAGCCCTTGTCCTCTCCAGGTCACCAGGCAGCTGCCAGCGTGGATCAGACTCAGGGGCTGGGACTGGCACCAGTGCTCTTCACCATCTTTGCTGGGGAGAGGGATCAAAGGCACCCTCAGCAAGCTTGCTGGGGGTGAAGGGATTGAGACCAGACTTGTGGAGAAGGATTTGGGGGTGAGAAGTTGGAGCTGAGCAGTGTGGGCAGCAGGGCTGGGGGGGGATCCTGCCCCTCTGCTCCCAGGGCTCTGGGCAGACCCCCCTGCAGTGCTGCAGCTCTGGAGTCCTCAGCAGAGCCAGGGAGCTGCTGGAGCAGGGCCAGGGGAGCCCCAGCAATGCTGGGAGGGCTGGAA
>JANHGL010016633.1:0-28469 GCA_024611195.1 Ceyx melanurus
GGAAGGAAGGAAGGAAGGAAGGAAGGAAGGAAGGAAGGAAGGAAGGAAGGAAGGAAGGAAGGAAGGAAGGAAAAGGATAAAATATAAAACAAAGGAAAGCAGAAGGACTTAGGAGTCAGAGGACTTTGAAGATGAACCAGACATAAAATCATGGAAAGGAGCTGGGAGTAAGGAAGATTGCTTTTATTTAAGTAAAAAGGAAAAAAAAATAATAAAAACATGACTGGCCAAGTCTCAATGAATTCTTTTAAGTCCACTCTCACATTTAGGTGATTCAAATAATTCCTGTTCCTTGCTCTGCTTCCTAAATTGCTCCCTGTAAGTGCAGACTGATCCATTCAGAGGGTTGTTTTTTATTCTCCAGTATTAAATTTGTAGTGAACAGAAAACCTTTTGCATAGTAAGGGCTATTTAATTGCAACATATCAGTAACAGATAAGCACCTACACAGATATTACCATTCTCAAAACATTGTGGAAGCATTAGCTAATTGTGTTATGTATTATTACCTTCATTGTGCACATGAGGACACTGGGCAGAGAAAGGAAATACCACACCCAAGATGACAAAGTTCGAAGGGTTCATAAGCCTTTTGACCCTACTATTTCTGCATTTTACAGATCTGTTTACTGAAAATAAGGAACATTTTTGTTTATGAAAGATGAGGATTAATAATTTACCTGGAACATTAGGCCCTTTGTACCTGGTGTGCAGTAGCATGTGTTGTAAGTGTTTGAACTTTTTACAGAGACCTGACAAAGTTTAAACTGGCACGCGATGCCTCAGGCCACGCCAGAGTCATGCATAGAATCACAAGAATGTTAGAGGTTGGAAGGGACTTAGAAAGATCATCTAGTCCAATCCCCCTGACAGAGCAGGATCACCTAGACATCTTGAAGAGTGAATAGGTCTCCAACTGATAAATGTATGTATTTGCTGGGAAGTGTTAAAGATAGAAAACTTAAGTGTGTTTCCTGTCCTATGGGGAAAAGGTGGTTGCATGTGAAGTCACTTGGTGATCTGGACTGTGTTAGGTTTAGCAGTGCTTGTCTTGTGAAGAGAGCTATGAGTTTAAGCATCCAGCTTCTTCCTACTTTTTTCTTCCATCTTTTTACTGAAATAAATTGGTATCCATGCAGATACCAATAATAATATCTATTTCTAGCTATCTGTGTTAAAAGTGCACTTGCAGTGTGCATCAGCTGTATTGAAAGAAACTGCTTTACTTCGTTACCACAGACTTTTCTGTCGATAGAATGTAGCTTAGATCAAATGAACAGGGTTGCCTTCTGTTTTCTAATTCATCTACTTTGTTCAGGCATTTGCTTTTCTGAAGTCTTAAAGGACTTCAATAGGGTAAATGATTTGTGTATTATTCACTCTTCAATATGACAATATATTCTAGTCAAACAAGGACTTGATATGTTTGTATATATATATATTTGTATGCGTGTTTGTACATATTCCAAATATTATTGTTTTGATGACTGTCTAACAAGTGATTCCAAAGACAACACTTCTATTATGGAAAGAAAAACTCAAACATTTTCTTTAACATATGCTTTCCTCATCATATTAAAAGCCTGATTTATCTAAATATTAATTCATCTTCAGAAATTCCAGTTTTCTGCAACCATGAATTTGCCATCTCACCCAAATTCAACTGCTCCAAACCTTTTTGAAGTCACACATATCCTAGGTGCTTTCCAAAATCAATATCTTTTAATAGACCTTTTTGCATGACCATGTTCTTTGACCTCTAAATACCAAAGAACAGATGCTACAGACATTTATTATATTGCATGTCAGCATTTTCATCAGGCTCACTCTTTATCTTCTTTGTAATTTTTTTTCTCTCTGTTTTTTTCTAAGAGTAGGAAACAGATTTGAATGCTGACCTTATGTATTGTAGCTGCTAGTAAACCAGCATTGGAAAGTTGCTGGATCTATTTTGTGATGAGTCCAATAGTATGATGGTGATATTTTATCAATAACTATAAATCACATAATAATTTATGCATCACAAAATGCTATTCCAAGGACCTTTCTTAACGGGAAAACTTATATAATGAAATTTCTGAAAACAATTCCATATTTAATCAGCCAACCCTACATGCATCTTGACATCTTGATCACCATCTCATGTTTCATATACACACACACCCACATATATATTTATACATATGTGTATATTAAAAAGTTTCTTGACAGTATATATTCTTCTCCCAGTCTCAGTTCCTGGAATCAAAGGACTTCACAGACATTTTAGCTTTCATTTCTGACATAAAGTTGCAAAGGAAGATGCCATGTCCAAAATATTTCCTATGACTTTTAGAATCCCTAAAACAACACAAAATAAAATCAAATAGCATCTCTGAGTTCTTTCTTTTCTTAGAAAGTCATGTGCATGAGACAGTCACACGATTTAGAGCCCAGACTTATTACTATGTCCTGTTAGTGGCTAGGTATACCGTGGTGGAACTGCTGCTATGACTGAACTTAAGTATGTTTTATTATTTTTGATATGCTTTAGTATTTTTTAGGTTTCGGTCTATACACATATCTGTAGATGGTAAACTGTAGTTGGGAATGAGCATCTGTACTGCACTCAGGCTATACTTAGGAAATAACTTCATTTTTTCTTCTACACCTATTTTTTCACAGACAGACAGACAGACAGCTGCAATATACCTGTATAGCCAGAGGAAATCCTTGAAAAGCAAGGCCTTTTTCTACTAACCCTTTTGGGAAGAGGGAAGAAGGCAATGAGTGCTAGTGATGCTGCTGACAGCCGCCCCTTACAGCAGCAACCACCCTGCTTCACATCCTCTTCTGTCTCAGCAGCAACACAAGTGGAAGACTCAGATGGGCAGAGAAGGGAGATGAGTAGTTAAGGGTAAAACAAATGTTTCTTTTCTCTGTCAGCATAGGCAGGCTTGAATACACTTGGAATTTACTTTCCTGAATGAGCATATGCCTGTGGCAGAAGCACAGATGGGGAATGAGGAAACTTCTTTTTATTACCTGCTACTCTTTATAGAGACAGCCCAGATGTGACTGGCTAAGACACAGACAGAAGAGCATGTGACACATCAGAGCTGATACTAAGGGTGTTAGAGGAAAGCAAGGCATCTTGGCTTAATGGTTTTCCTCAGTAAACCTGGGCTTCTGATTTAACAACTCTGTTAATTGTTGCATCAGATGAGGAACTTTCAACATCTCCATTGTCAAATCTGTGCCCAAGATAGACAGTGTAGACTCCCCTTCTATGAAATGAAATGCAGTGGTATGTGTGGGCATCCCTAGGCCACAGTTCCTCTCAGCAGATACTGATGTCTTTCTCTGGTCTGATTAGTTGCACACACAATGCCCTTTTACCATCTGGTGCTTAGAGAAGGTGCCTCAAAGCTGAGAAGAAATGTTCAGGCACAGAGTCATAGAATCAATCCAAATTAGAAGGGTTGGAAGGGACCTCTGGAGATCATCGAGTCTAATCACCCTGCCAGAGCAGGATCACCCAGGGCAGGCCATACAGGAATATATCCAGGTGGGTTTTGAAAGTTTCTACATTAGGAGACTTCACAACCTCTCTGGGCAGCCTGTTCCAGTGCTCTGTTATCCTTGCAGTAAAGTTCTTCCTCATATTGAGGTGGAATTTGCTGTGTTCCAGTTTGTTCCAGTTTTCCAGATCAATATCAAGGTACGTGGCAGGTGGGGTGAAAAGGGTGTCTCACTAGAGAAGGAAACAAATGAAAAGGTGATGCTAATGTCTCACTAACCCTCATGTTAGTCACCAGGCTCTGTGTGCATGGACCATGAAGTCACCTAGGAGTCCTCTACTGCATACTGGAAAGAGGTCCTAATGTGCAGTGTAAGACAATGGGTGGGAAGAAAAGCCAACATTTCTCAGGCTCAGATGTCATAGGTATGACCTTGAGGATGCACGAGATCATACCTAACCTAATGGCCTTTCTAAAGCAGTTCTTGCCTAACTCACTACTGAAATAGAAGTGAGTTAATACTGAAAGTCTCAGTATTTTATCCCATGGAGTAAATTGTGAGATTGTGACTACAACCAATGAGCATGTTGTAACCTGCAGTGGGGTGAGGGAGCTCAAAGTAGCTTAAATTAAAATGCAAGTAAGGTTCACACTGTACATTAAGAAATGATAGGTGCTGGCTAGCAGAAAGCAGCTTAGGATGCTGGTTCACATGGGAGGTTTTCCATCCTGCACATCAACACAAAGGGCCCTTCTCACTATAAAATCAGCCTGTTACTGATTACAAACCAAGGACTCACAAGTGGAACAGTCAGAATACTGAAGAAAAAGTTTGCTTTCAGTTAGTGGCCAGATGAAACCAGAATACATAATTGCTTAGAAGAATCTTGATATAAAAGTCATGTAACATTTACACTATGATAGCTGTGGTACATGACTGCCTCTGATGATAAACAGGTGCAGCTGACTGAAGTTTTTAGTTTTGCAGATTATTTCAGTGGAAATAATAGAAGTGTAATCATGTTCATAATACTTTTCCACAATACTTGATTTGTTAAAAATCTAAATCAATTCATAGTAACAGGAAATATGCCTGATAAAAAATTAAAAGCATGTAATTAATGTCTCACTTATTATAATGTGAAATTTATTGAAGTAATGCTATTTTTCCATCAGACACCCCAAATTATTTAATGCTCTGTATTACAGAAATGATAACAAATGTTTTTACCAAGTTACTACTTATGATATGCTAGTAAATATAAAATAAAGTAACCTATAACTGTTTAGTGCATATGAGAAGTGGGTAAACACTGTAACACACAGACTTAGGAGTTACTCATTTTTTAATGTGCTGTGTACATAATGGAAGGATGCTGTCTGAAAAAAATGACATTCTTAAGCCTTGGCAACAGCAAATTGACATTCTGTACTAGCTACACATGCTGGTTATTGCAAATGACAGTCTCTTCTCACCCTGGAAGTGGTTTATATGGATAAGGGAAAATGTGTTTTTAGTTTTTCCATCTAAATACTTAGATATTAGTGCAAATGTTTGCCTTCCATAAACAGCTGTATACTGAGTATTCTTCTCTCAAGAAACTGATTGGAGTGTAGTAAGGGGAAATCTGGTATTACAGAAGAGCATTAATGGAGCTTAATCAAAGTAAGAAAGTAATGGATCAATGCCAGAAGACGACTTGGCTCCTAATTTTGATTTTTCAACTCAAGCAAATTGGATGAAAGTTCATTTTAGGTCTTTCCAAAAAAAGTCTGTGTTTTCTTGAAACACTTGAAACATCTCTAACATAATATAATTTCTGTTCTGCATCTCAGCAAACCACTTATTTTTTTTACAAAAATTATTTTCTCTTTTCAAGTAAGGATGCTCAGGAGGAGACATGAAAACAGAAATAAACCAAGATTTAGATGATTCTAGTGAATAACTGTGTTGTTGCACATGAACATAAAAAATGGAGAAATGCAATGAATAAACCATATTATGTGTCTCTGAATGGTGCACACGCTACAATTACAGCTAGATTTTTTCTCACCTGAATTATTAATAAAATTTAGCTCATTTTAATTAGTAATTTTTCATGCAAAGTTTATCAATGTCAAATGCCCTTTTTGGTCAGGTTTGTCTGACACAAGTCAGCCCAAATACAAAATCAGGTGTTGAATACTAAGACATCCATTATTGAATTGGTCATTTTTAAATATTTTTTTTCCAGCAATAAGTTCTATTCCGGCACTTACATAGGTTTAAAACATAAAACACAATCATTCCTTCAAGACTCTTCAATGTATATTTCAGGTCTGGGGTTGAAGGTTCCCAAACTCTTGTGTAATAGAGGATCTTAAGTAAGGAAAAGACTGGAAACAAATGCAATTAGCATTTGTTATTCAAATGGAAGTGTAGTTAAGTGAATGCAGCTTTTGGATGCTGGATTCCTGAGGAGCAGTAGAGAGAGCCGAGGCCTCTTTGAGGCCACAGAGTGAAATGAATTAATCTGCTTTATTTGAGGGTACTTACAAATGAGAGAAAAAAATTCCACAGAGCAGGCCACCATGCCCAGAAAAACGAGATATACTGAGTATAGTATGAGGGTCCAGATGTAAATACCAGCCCTAAGAAATGAAGCATCACTGAAATATATGCAAGACGTTATCCTGCTGCAGGTATTCTCCTGTTCCCACATGTCTGCTGCATACCATAGCTACAAAATATGTGTCTCTATTTCCATGAACCCACTCATAAAGGTTTTTGCTTGGCTGATTTTTCAAGTTAATGATAGTCAAGGCACTTGGGAAAAAGATTTATGTCAGTAATACACAGGTTCAGCAAATTGTCGAAGAGTTCTGCTGAGCAATTAATCATCTTTTCTCCGTTACAATTTGTAAGTGCCAAGCATATACACAGAACCATTTTTATAATATAGATATCACAGGTATGTAAGTACTATATGAATCAGCTATATTAAAAAAATAAATAAATTACAAAGACTGCTTGCTGCTACATGGATTTGTAAATCTTTCTTTACATAAGACACCCCTAAAAAAAATGTGGAGGCTGTCGCATTTAACTGCCATCATTTTTATGGCATAGTTTGAGCAGGTCTGAATCCCTAAACTGCTTCATCTAGAATTATGTACATTAGGCTTTTGGGTTTTTCCAGAGGGAAGTCGCTCCTAGTGGGAAAAGAAAGAAAAAAAAAAAAAAAAAAAGAAGAAAAACCACAACACCAAAACAAACATCAAGAAAGGAGATCAGCTAAGAGAACTTTCTTGTTGCTGTCATTTTTTTTTTTAATTTTCATAAAATTCTGACTGAGGAAAGAATCTACATAGATTGAGAGACTGATGGTGCCTATTAAACTATTAACAGCAGCTCCACTCAATATTGTCCAGTTGACATGCTGTGTTCCAGGGTCAAGAGAGGAGGCAGGAGGTTGTCTTCATTTCTCCATGCTACAGCTGGTGCATTATGAGTAGCAGCCCTGATATATGACTTGATTCAGAAGGAGCTGAGGGTTACCTTTTTCTGTAGTTTCTGTCAGATACTTTGGTATCAGACTTGTTCTTTGAGCACCAAAAGAAACTTGCTTTGTTTTCAGGAAGAGGTAGTCTTACAGTCCAAGCCCTAAAATTGGTGAGGATATAAATTCCTAGGTCATCCTAAGTAATCTGCCTGCTTCTGTTTCCCCCTCTTTTAAATACCTTTAAAGTCAAAGTTCTCACTGTTCTACATTAGTATAGGCTCAGAATGCAGCTTCTTAAGAAATCTATTTATAAATAAGTAAAACTGCAGCCTGTATGTCCTGACAGTCACAGGGGAATTCCAGGGGAAGCAGGGTCATCCCCAAAGGTGTCTGTGTTAAGAGTGTTTATGTCTTCCTTCTTTTGGTCCCCTTCCCTCTTCAAGGGATTCTGTGAGAATTATGGTAATTTTAAAAGTCACACTCCTCATAACCTATTTCAACTCTTATGTGCAGTTTCTTTTTGGAACTCAAAATATCCAGGTTATTAGTGTTTATTACCCCAATAACTTTTGGAAGTCAGTTTTATAATGTGTATACTACAGCATTCCACACAGATCAAAGCAAACAAACTGCTCTAATTGGGTCTTGAGATCAAATACACCAAGCTTTATATTCACTGAGCTACATGTGGCTTAAATTATATATATTGTAAAATCCTGGACTGCATATTTCATGCTGTACAGTAAATAGAACACATGTGGTTTGGAATGTGTTTAGTGTGTATGTTAGTCCTCATAAGAACCAACAGGATCACCTAAATGCACTGTCAAGAGCCTAATAAAAGTTGGTTGTGATATCCAGATTCAGACCTGATGTGGACAGACACCAGTTCATTGATTTCAGTGGGGTCTGCAGGTGCTAAAAGTAATGTTGAGCCTTTTATGTGTGCCTTCAAACATACATAGACAGAATCAACACAGCACAGAGCAAATTCTTGCCTCTCAATATAGTGGGTTACTCTGCATTTCCATGAGCAGAACAGGTGTCAGAGTACGTGCATGCATGGATATTTAGATTGCAGAATTCCACTCCTTTTTGCCTCAGCCTTTTTGTTTTGTACAAGAAGTATGGTGTTTACAGCTAGATGAGGGGGGTTTATATAAATGCTACTAATATTTATATATTCAATCCTTACTTCTAAAGACTATTAATTATTGTTTTTGCTTTCAATGAATAAAAAGACATAGACTCACACATTATTTTATTGTGTTTCACTGATATTTAAAAAACATATTTCAAGAAGATGCAACGAGATCACCTTGAGGGAACTTCAGTACCAGAAGATGTTTGAAGTACCTAAATAAATTAACATTCCATTTTTGATATTTTTTTTCTGTAGCTATTTGTGTTCTTCCAGAAATGTATCAATTGGCCCACAGAGTTGCAAAGTCATCTTCAAATACTCAAAATTAGTGATATTTCAACTATTATGGGAAATTGTTGATTACTAAAGTGAAGCAGAATGTAAAGCCTGGCATAGCCATAACATAAGAGTACATGTAACCAGTTTTTCACTTGCCAGCACTTTTGGCATCAATAACCCACTTGCTAGAGAGCTGTCACTAACTTGTCTCACAGTAACAATCTTCACAGCTGACTGTAGTGAAATCTTTGTCAAAGCTTCTACTGACGCATGTTTCTTGATGCTGCACTGTTTGGAAAGAAGTGTAACAGCAACAGAGAGGCTTGGGATGTTTTGAAAGAGGGAATGCAGAGAGGATACACAGCTGTAACTGGACATCTGCTAGTGCAGCAGGGTAATATGAATGCAAGAAATTAATTCCTCACTTTACCATGGTGCATTATGCAGGAATTAACCATACAAGCAGCAATGCTAAAGGACAAAGTAATATTCTAGGTTAAGATATATATCATTCTGATACTGTAAAGAAAAAAAAAAATAATCCCAGAAAAAGAGTGAAATCTTTCCTGGAAAAAGCATATATATAAAAAAATCTCCCAATTTTCCAGTAGTTGCTGCAATTTGAGATGAAGGAGGATATTATGTAGGAGACTGTAGGAGACTTGCAAGAAGTGCAGATACACTCACCACCAAGCAGGCTTGATTTTTCAGACAAGGTGATTACTCCCAATATGCACTGATTTCAGTAGAGGTGAAGGGTCTGGATATCTTACAAGCAGCTGAAACTTTTTGTGCCCTCGGAACTGAAGTGAGGGAGTACTTCAGCATTCCATCAGAGCCTAAGGGAATCGCCTGAGACAACAGATTTAAGCACCTAACCTACACAACCATTTTCATCGATTAGGGCTGTGCTACGTGGCTTCAGTGCTGGTTTCACTTTATACAACCTTCTGATTGCTTCTCTTCTCTGCTGACAAGAATCAGATAAATCATCCTTTCAAACCATGTAGACATGGAAGAGTCAATAATAGACTTCAGGCTGGAAAAAAGGAAATGGCAGTTGTTGTCTTTGACTACGTCCACGCTGCCAAACAAGAAAGCAAGCAAGCCGCATCACTAAGATCAAATGGCACAGGCTGTGTGAGGTTCTCTTTCTGCATACTGGTCTGAGTTCCTCCACACAGCACACTAATTGGCCCAGCATCCCTTCTGGCTCGTTAGTAGTGTCTCTGGGATCTTAAGGCATGAGTATTCTGAATCTGTCTATCAATTCCAAGGTTTCTAAAACAATGTGAGGGCTGAGTTACACCCTGACAGGACAAGTCAAACTAAGGTAGATGTTGCACGATCCAGGATTCAACAGGAAGGCATATAGAGATCTTTGAGATTTCTGGGATGTGTTTAGGGAGAGACTGATCCATAATGCTTTTTACTGAGAGCCCTTGGAGCACAGTAACTGTTGTCAAGAGAGCAAACTGAAGTGGTCCAAACTGGAGCCAGAGTGTGAGCTAACAATTGAGCCATCCGGATGCTCAAAGGGCCTGTGCTCCAGCAAGCTGCTTAGACTGCTTTTATTCAGTAACTTTATTCAGTAAAGAGATATATGTTGTAGGGAACTATATAACAAATATCATTTAATGACAATAATGTTAAACAAGGAAAACAGAAGGACTCTTCAGTAGCAGGCAGGTGAAAGCATTTGAAATCAACATCCCAAGAATGCAGACAGAAAGTGATGGGTAAATGATGTAGGTTTTTTTCTGCTGCTTGCCCACCAGGGATTTATTCTGTCTCTGGAAACACTTAAGTTAAAGCATTCTTCTGTAATTCATTTTTGTATATATTTTCCATATTTTTCTCCCCTATTTTATTTTGTTACCAAAGGTTACTTACATGGAAACGGAAATATTTTGAGGGTTTCTATTTAAGTTTTTCTGTTCTTCCTACGTCAGGTTTTTTTGCTTAAATGAAAACTCTTTGGCTGTCCAAGCTGGATTGCTTCTGAGACAAGAGCATTCCTCACAGACAACTGCCCGACAAAGAACAGGATGTCTCGGCTGTGACAGAGACGTTTACAAAGGAGAAGCTTTATTCTAGGCAACAGCAACATCAATCCCCATATCAGCTTGCTTTTCCTGCATCAGACTTGAAATTTAGTGGACTTGAAATTCAGGGGGATTTGTCCAACCAATTTCAGCAGGTCCGGACTTAGCAGGCAGTGCATGCAGGTTTGGGAATCCCCTGTTTCTGCTCCTTTCTGCTGCAGCTGGAGAGAGTCCAAAGCAATGCGCAGTCAGGTGGAGTACACAGGGGAAAGGAAAGAGAAGGAGAGAGTATGTATATCTGTGTGTATCTGCTTTTATTCTCCACAGAGTAAATTTTGTATCCCAATATCAGGCTTTTCCAGCCTCATTTCCCTTGCTCAGGCAGAATCACATCTGTCCCTCACCTCTCTTGTCTCTTATCAAAAGACAAGAGAAATGGTAACGCTCTTTTCCTGATACCTGCTTCTTGGCAGGTATTGTACTGCAACTCTGTCTTAGTGTATGTATTTAGTTTACTTGGCTCTTTTCTAAAGTGAAGATTGAAAGCACTAAGTGTACTAGGTCAAACACAGTTGGGAGCAAACAGCAGTGCAGATACGGGTGTCATCCAGAAATGCTGCAGGAGTCATACTCAGACCACCTGCCTACCTTATGCGTCAAGACTGCTGCAGCATATAAATCCAAGACAGCAGTGTGCAGTTCCTACAGCCTGCTATCCAAAGCTGCCTACTGCACAATGCTTTTGTATATAATCCTAGATGAGGCTTAATATAGCCAGGTTTCATGCAGCCCTCAGAATTTTTGCTGTTATTGGATTTGTCTTCACTTGTATACTACATAAAAGCATATTAAGCCTCCCTTTCTTTGTTCCAGTTTATCTTTTCATTTTATTGCTTTATTTCTTCCAACGGTGAAGAAATTAAACACACCCCTTAGCCTGCTTTATTAAAAAAAAACACAACAACAATCTAAAAGATGATCAGGTGTTTTTTTCTGTTAGCTAAACTTTAAGCTTGTCTTCCTAACTTTTTAAATAGTATTTTTTATTAAGTTTTTTTGTTAAAGAATTATATTTTAAAATGTTTTTTTCTTGAAGAAGTTTACTAGTTCCGTTTTAGAAATGTGATCATGTCTACCAGTAGTTTATTTTAGGAACTCTAAATAACGTGTCTTCAGTGAAACCTTCTACCTTTGTAGTCAAATGGCTTAAAAAGCTTAATTTTATCTGTCTAACAGATAGGCATTTAATCTAAGGTAGTCTAATCCACTGTCTTTACAATTAAAGAAAAAAAAAAAAGGCATGTTCATCCAAGAGACAATGCACATCTCTCTACTAATCACAGAAATAGTAGAAGAGTCTCTACTAGACTATAAACCAAAATTTTAGCTGACTAAGAGATCTCTCAATAAAAAAAAAAAAAAAAGTAGTGCAGTCATTTTGAAGATTAGGAAAAAGAAGGTGATTTTCCTAAGAAAGGCTTTCACTTAAGATAGTTGCACAGGATCTTACTGCAATATTAGTACTCATGCATATACATTTCATTGGAAAGAATTGATTTTGTAGGAGGAAACAGTTTAGGGAAAAGATAAATGCAAAATTCTTATGAAGCTCTCTTGTATTCCTGAGATACTTAACTGCACACAGAGCAGTTTCTCCTGAAATATGACCCTGGTGTTCTATGCCCTCTCACAATACAAGATAGCAGTCCTAAATGGGATCACAGCAGATCGGAAGGTAGCAAGACTGACATGGGATGTTTCATCCAACAGCTACCCTGGGATTTGGAGGTCATGCCAGATGATTAGCTTTCTGTGTGTGTCCCTGCCAGAAATATTTCAGACTTGCTCAAGAAGGCCAGTACCACCACTAGCACTACAATCAAACTGGAAGAGGCTTTCCACAAAGTAAGAGTCTGTGCAGCAAGTGCAGGAGTATATTTACTGCTATTATTTTCTTGCTGTCCATCTGGTTTTGAACCTACCTTCCTTCATACTTTTACTTCTTTAGTGTTTACATCAATATTGAGTCCCTGTCTGTGAAGCTTTTCTGCCTGGCCCCTCAGCATTGTTTTGAGGAGATCCCCTCAGACCACATTCTGTCCCTTCTCATCTCTGTGCTGTCTGTGCTGCAACTTTCATTGTGCAAAGAACTGTGAAGTACAAATGACAAATGATGCTTCAGGAAAACTCAGCATCCCAAAACCTGCCTATTTATTTATACTCAGTTCAGGGTTAATTCTTGGACTATTCTTGCCTACCCCACAACCATGTCTTTTGACCCCAGAAGCCATAAGCATTAAATCATTAATCTTTCCTAAACCCAGATCTACACAAAAGCAACACCATCTGTTCTGAAGTGCTATGGGATACAACTTATTCACAATACTTCGCTTTCACATACCACATTAAGCATAAATAGGGGGGAAAGTGTCCTTAAGTAACAGATAGTGAGTGTCTTTGAGCACATATTATCAAAAGAAATAATATAAATGGCATGTGCTTTTCTATTTGAATGATAATTATTTCATTTCCAGTAGAGGAATTGATTCTTTAGGTTTGATTTATTGTTAGCTCAGGTCAATAGCATTGATTTAGATATTGAGCATGGTATGTGCCATTGCAGTTATTGTTTCCCTGAAATAATTTGTTTTGATATATAAGCATTGATTAAACTTTTACTATTTAAATAGTACCAGTCATTATGGTGCTGGGATGACATGTGCCAGCACAATATACTTTATTTCCTGAGCTAGTGATATGACATGGGTCAGGGTTACAAGATGCTGTGCTTTTTACTGTATAGTAACGTGACAGTCAACAGGAAGCACCCACTGCTGCACTGACATTATTTTAAAAAATGAAATGGAAATCACACATTCATTACAACATGATATAGCCAGTTACTACAACCTGACAGAACAAGGAAAACAACTTGACAGTCTTAGAAAGGAAAATGCTCTATCCCTCTTGGAACACACATCTGGTAACTAACGCTACAAATTCCCACATCTCATCTGGTCTTCTGAAAATGTCCCCCTCTCTGGCCTGACTACTTCCAAAGGGTTGTGCCCTGGACTTTTACACATTGCTTGTTCATGGGCCTTTGACTTCTCAGGGACTGGAAGGGGAGGTGTGATTTTCACAGGTACTTGCACTCTGGACAGTACCAAGAAGCAAACTCTCAACTTTGGTATCTTTTCATTGTATTATCATATATATGAAAGGAGAATGCACATCAGTATACACATATTTTTTGTAAAACTGAAAGAGGTATTAGCTTCATAAATGGCCAATTAATCTGCCTTTGAAAACTAGTAGTGTTTCTAGATGATCTAGAACTATTTTTGCACATATACCTTGACTTCAGAGTTCCCTGAATCACCAGCTTTTGCAGCCACTTTCCTCACAGATCAAGGATCTGTTCTGTGATTCCCTCATCAGATGCTTTTTCTTTTCAGACAACAAGTCTCTGAAATGATGATCCATGATTCTGTGATCTGATATTCTATGTATGGCTCTCTGGCAATTTGCCATCTCAATTCCTTTTTTAAATTAATAGGCTTTGGTATTTGCTTTGAAAAATTTCAGGTTTTATTCAAAATGGAAGCAGTTACCCTCACATTTCCTGCAAGCAGAAACTGTCTCTTGTCTGATTCTTGTTTTGTGCATAGTTTTCATTAGCTGCACCTTAAGTGCTCTTAAGCACTTTCACTTTAAAGAATACAATCTTCACTGCAAATCTTCACTTCTACCTGTTCTGAGCAACATCATGTCCATTTCTCACAGGGAATGCTTTGCTTTGATCTTATTGCCAGTTCTAATGCTTTTAATTTGATCTCCAATTATTCCCTATAATAATTGTTTCAGTTCATGTGTCTCAGCTTTAATATAAGGGTGATTAAGCACTCAGTGATCCTGCTTGGCAGCCACCTTCTAGTAAAGAAACATACAATTCCCAGACAACATTCCTACAGGAGTCCAAGTGCTCTCAAATTATATAATTATTCCAGAAATATATATCCTTCTTCATATTTCCAGGGTCTAAGGTGTAGATCATCACTGTATTGAGCCCAGCATGAATACCCGTGTGAAAAACTTCTGGGCTTTATAATTACACTTGCTTTGCAGTGAAACCACTTCTTCTTGATCTGCCTTTCTGAGTTGTTTCTAAATATTAAGAAATGATTGTGTAACATGTAAAAGTGCTCATTTAGAAAGAACTATATGTCCTGGTTTTCCTAGCTGTCGATGGACCAAAATTGCAAAAAGCTATGGCCTTCTCACAGGGCACACAAAACTCTGCTGACTATTGTAACACTATGAAATGCTGAACTACATACATTGTTATAGATGGGAATACCATAATGAATTGAATTAATTATAGCTTGCTAACTCTATCAGTGCACGTTTCCAGAGCTGTAGCTAATACTTTATTTTAGACACAGAATAAACAACTCTGAGTTACAAACGGGAATTGAATTTATGCAGCTGTTAGAATGAACAAAACTGACTCTCCTTTTTCTTTCCTTTTTATCTGGAAAGAGGTTTCATCTTTCAAAAGCAGAGAGACTATTTCACCTTAAGCATGTTTTCCCTTGCAAGTTTTTTTTAAAAATATTATTTTACTTTAAATTATAAATTAGAAACACATATCAATCATATATTTTTGCAAATCAGAGGTACCTTTATGCAGAGCTAAGTGGAAGATAAAGGTATCAATGCACATACATAATTTTTAAGAAATCATTTTGTCATTATAATCAGTCTAAGGCAGATGTGACTGGATTCATATTGACTCTATTCTCTTTATAAATAACCATTTTTTCCAAAAGCTGCATATCTTTTCATAAACTTTTTCAAACATCATCAAAGGAGTTATGCATTCTAACTGTGATATACTTTTTTTTTCTTTTTTTTTCTTTTTTTTTTTCCAGCTTAGCTACAGCTTTTCATGCCCTCTGTTGATAAAGCCTTTTGTCAAACATATCCAATGGGAATTTCAAACAGATAGTTTCTTCAATACAGGTTTATGAGGATGTGATAGGTCAAGAGAAATAGATTATAACATGAAATAATATTGGATTAATGACACCTGTTCTAATAGATTAATTCCTTGATGCCTCTCAGGAATCAAGATAAATTAATCATCTCATATATTCTAAACATTTCTACTTGTTCGTTTCAAGGAAAGACAAGAGTCAACATTTGTTAATATTTAATTGTTTCATTGTTGCTGAATGTTTCCCTCAGTGAAGATTGAACAGTAGGAGTGTTGTAAGTACAGCAATAACCATTTGTGCCTGCTGCTTTACTAAAACTCTTTATTGCCTTTATTCTCGGGTCCATGGACAACAGACACTGTACCTTTGTAGGCCTTCTGCTTGTCATCCATCTCCACAGCCAGATGATCTGCTCTTTGTAAAGTAGTGTACCTGACCATCTTTTCCAAACCTCTGTCAGAGGGGAGCTACATCCCAAATAACAAATACAGATTTCAGTCTCTTGTCAAGAAAAGCAAAACACTGAAACTCAGAATTAGAGCCCAGTTCATCAATAGGTGAAATACTGGAACACAGATGTGTTTTTAAGAAGCATATTGCCCTGCTATGAGAACTGTGCTACATCTCTCTGTTCTGTGTTCATATGTCTCTCAGCACCACAAAGTCCTAGGCCATAATAGGAGCCTGTAGACATACAGACTGTTGCAATAGACAGGTAATTGTTAATCCTAATGACAAGTGCTCCATTTGTACCATTGACCTTCCCCAGAGCAAATACTTAGCTAATATGATACCCCAACCTTTCAGAAGGGATGGTGTCAAGGATAGTCAGCTCTCAAGAAAGGAAGTCCAAAACTAGTCCGAGAAGAAAAAGAAGTGTATAAAAGGAGATGCACAGGTCAATTAAATGAGAAGGTAAAGATCATCTCTTGGCCTTGTTTTTCACAAGCCTATTCTACATGCAAGAGCAAGTATGACCACAGAGTTGGCACAGTATTGTAAGAGAGTGGTACACATGTAAACATTGCACACACACCAAGCAACATCTGCTGCTTAATAGAAAACTCAGTTAATCTTTAAGTTTCACTTCTGCAGTAATTGACTGGACATTTTTTTTCATAGCCATCACTTTGGTGAACATCTGGATTTATGAGAACAACTGTTTCACTTTCTTGGGAACTTTCTGTTTGGGCAGGAAAATTTCAGATCCATCATGTTGGGATAAGTCTATTATTTTGACTAGTTTTTCTCTTCATAATAACCTCTCTCCCATTTTTCTGTTTTCATCTCTTTTACAAGTTTTATAAAGCTTATATTCTCTGCAATGGAAAAGAAAGGAATCTCTTTCACAACTTTGTGCTGCTGGAATAATTTTGTACCAGACTCTTACAACTCACCTTCTCATTTATGCCCTATTGCTAATGTCATAAAGGAGTATATTTGGCTATTTTCTATACTAAATTTGCTTTTCCAACCTTCCCTCTTTCAACATTAGATTCATCTTCCTTGCTTCTGTCTTTTAGGTCATATAATTCTGTCCCATGGCAAGCCCGACTTTACTTTTTCTTTCCCTTACCCACTATTTGACTTAGTCTCATTCCCACCTGCTATTTAGCTTCATCATGTATTTTCTCATGTGTTACAATTTATTGCAAATTCAGCAGGATAGGAATTTTATCTTCCTATGGTTTTAAACTGCTCTTTACAGATGGAGATATAAGTAGTGTAAATATTTATTAATACTAGCTGTTAACTTAGTCACCACCTGCATGACCCAAGTCTTTTGCATGAACAAAACCAGTAGGTGTTATTCCCCTTACAAGCTGCAAATAAAACTAGCTCATGATGATTTTTTATTCTACAAGTTTTCAAAATCTTAACTTTTGATTTAATTCTAAATGGCACCTTCCCTTCTGATACCATCTTTGAAAAGTTCAAACCACAAGTGCATTCACATGCAACCTGACTCACGTTTTCCTTGTCATGAACACCACTGTGTTCTAAATTTATACAAAGAATGTGGCTTTTCTGAGTAACTCAGCAACAGATATCTTTCAAGTGATCCCAAATTGCTGTTCAAGTAAAAATTCCAAATTCTTTTTTAAAGTATCTAATGTCACTGCATTAAATTTAAAAGGGAGATAGGTCTGAGAAATCTGTGATTCTGTGATAGGTCTGAGAAACAGCTACATCTATTCTAAAAAAAAACAAACAAAACCAAAAACAAACAATGACAAAATAAAACAAAAACAACCACAGTAATACGTTTGTTTACAATGGTTAGTTTCTGAAAAGGAGTTTTCCCCAAATCTGTGCCAGTCTATCTGAGAAAATTAATATGTAGACATTTTCTTGTTAATAATATTTGTTTACCTTTATATATTTGTGTATAAACAGACATGTCTGGGATAAGATCACAGTGTGCCTGCAAGGCTTATTCTGAAATGTATGGATGCAGTCTGGGATTACCTAACAGCAAGAGGATAGTCTTGCAGCTAAAATGACACCTCTAGCATTTCTCTAGTTATCTTTCTAAATCTATATTGGGTCTATACCTATGCCCTCTCAAAACTGGCAGAGGGTTTTTTGAGTGGGCATAATGCCACCCCAACAGATGGTCATAGGCAAAGACATGCCAGAGAACCAGTATGTGCATCACATTTGAGTATTAAGCAATGAATTTCGATCCAAGAATGTCAAAACAGCAGTCAAAGCAGAACATCTGAGCCTATGGTTAAGGGGATATGCTGACTATTCCCTCTTAGAGATGGATCAACTTTCAAAATGATGACTTAAAAAAAAAAAAAAAAAAAGAGTAAACATTCTCCAGCTGTGAGATTTTGAGATTTTGTCTCTAACAAACCAAGAATAGAAGAAAATAGAAGTATTTCATGAAAATCCCACCAAACTACTTTAACAGTAGCTCCCTACACATCAGGCATCTAAAAATCTCTCCAAGTAAATGAGAATAGGCTTCCATGGCATGGCTCAATTTCCTAGTGAATAGTGTCACTGATGGCAGCAATCAGATCAGCAGATTACACATCAAGGTAGCCCAGTCAGTCAAACACAAACCAGTCCTGTTGGGGTATGTCACACACCATGTCAATTCTAACCATCACACACTGGTGAATAATACTGTGTCATGACAAGAAAGTTTAGTACGTCTGTAACTAACATTCTGCAGGAAAATTCAATTGCTAGTGCAAAAAGGGCAATTCTAAATCAGATATTCTATTTCCTTCTTCATTTCATATACTGATACATAGTAGAAGTAAATCTCTGAATAGAAAAGAAGGGAGCATACTGAGTAGTTCCAGTTGGGTCAGGGTTAACATTTATTTTCAGAAAATAAAGACATTGCTAATAAACAAATTGTACAGTTCTAAGGAATTTATTGTAAAGGTAAAAGCTATTGCTGTCTGGGGAAAGAAATATTAAGAAAGTTTGAATATTCTTCTTCCAGGACTTGAAAATTAAATTTGTTTTGGAATTTATTTCAAAGTCAAGTCAAATTTGTGAATCTGAGAGGACACTGAATATTAGAATGAGAAGAAGTTGCCATTAAATGTTGTTGAGTCCTCCAGCCACTGAGGAATGGGGACTACTGTGCATCCTCTCATGCTACCAATCATGTATCTTGCCTGGCTTGTTTTCCCTGGTATCTCTGATGTTTTTATCAACAGAGGAATATCATGCTGATTTATTTATTTCAATCTAAGTGTGACAGCTCAAGTCTCATAAACTGTTCATTTCACTTTGCTACCTAACAACGTAATTTTGTTGGTAATCACAGCGTCAATGAAGTTTTGTGATTATGCTTCTTAACTGCAAAGCCTTTACTAAAGAAAAAAAAGAAAACAGTGAAACTGTTTGTTTCTGCCAAAAGTCACTGTTCTGATTTAACTAGCCATTAGACATAACATGGGTACTAAAATTATGCAGAATATGAAATAGAAAGTTAGGCTAACTGACTGCCTGATTGCCATTATTCTTGCCAATATAATTTCTGAACTACTAAAGCGTAGTGGAAAACAACACTTCTGAATGTCATCATCAGCATAATCATTGTTAAGAACTGGATAGAGCATTTAGGTCTGCTGAGAGCAGATTTTTTTTTTTTCTTAACAAAAAGCAGAAGTGTTACTTTCTCTGTGTTAGTCTAAACAAATAAACAAGAACAGGATTCAAGGTTTAAAGCCTGGTTAAAGGTTTAAAGCCTAGGAGAACTGGGAGGGGAAAGGAGCACTTACAAACTACTGAATATCTTGTATCTTTCCCATCACCCACAAGGTTAATATTTGGGGTTCATATCAAAATCGATATCTTGTAGGACAATTCTATAAGGTGACATCTCTGTACCATAGAAGTTAACAGAAAATTAATGTTAGGTTTTTTCCCATACGAGACAAGGTACTCTAAACAATCTGTTTACATAAGCTTCTTCTGCCTCCAGAGTGATGCAAGTACCCCTTCACAAGTCAGCTTTCACAGTTGTCTGCAAACATGACCACTGAAGTTCCAAAAACGTATCTTCATCTTCTTTTCATCCATTCATCCTTCTCTACAATTCATGATGCTTTAGATGCCCAGCACATGATGACTGCTCCCCATGCACTGACTGAGGAATGCCAAGTAAAATGGCAAGGAATTAAGAAGAACAAGTAATAGTTCTAATGCCTGTTCCTAGGGAACATTTGCATTACAATTTAAAGATGAATTTACAGATGCACATGAAAGTAATTAACACAGGTACCAAATTCATTAAAGCACTTAATCCCAGCAGTCCTTGTAGGAAGGAGACTGACTTTTAGCCAGAGTGCAGGTGAGATTTTCAGCTGAGCTCTGTCTTGCCAGCAGCCACTCTTAGTGGTGCCTGCATTAGCAAGGCTACACAAGCTGCTCCACTGTGGACATGTCCCTCTTCTTTTTGCTGTGATGACAGTTTAGATTTCTATAGATTTGGACTGCTATTTGCTATGGCTCCAGATGTGATTATTTCCATTTGAACTCTCCCACAATAGATTAAACATTTGGGAAACTCTTGATTTTACATAGATGAGATAGCTGGAAAGCAGCAAGACAGCTATTGCACATGTAAACACGTGAGTTGTCTTTCTGTAGGGAGATATTTATTACCCAGAAAACATAAAAAAAGATTCAAACAAGGCTTTCAATCCCCCAAAATAGTCTGCTTAACAGAAGTAGTTTTCCTTGCAGTTATACTGTGAAATAGCAAGTAAATAATGTTCAAAGATTTATTTTTCAACAGTTTAAACAGAAATTTGAATTTTCACATTCATATTATATGAAAACTGGGAGTGAGATCACATTTGTCCAGTGGCCAACTGCTGAAAAGAAGGGTTAGAACTGCTCTGTTATAAAAGTCTTCCAAAATAAGAGAAGGAAGATGAATATTAAGCCATTGGGAACTGAGCTACAAGAAGAGCTCTGCTCTGAGCTAAGTGTGACTGAATGCAATATTTCTGTAAAGTTGCTGGGGATGTAGCTTTTGATTACCCTGACAAATGCTCTCCTGATAGATCCCCATATCCAATAAACAACTTTGAGAAGACTCTGGGCAGCTTGTTGAAAGAAAGCATTTTACATGTGGTGCTGACAACAGTCTTTGTGTGCCTATCACAGCACTCTACTTTGCAGATGGAGGTGTTTGTTAAAGAAAGGTTTCTAGTTCCTTGTATTAGACACATTACAGGAGCTCCTTTTCTGCCCTTTTCTTTCCTAATACTATTTTAGCCTTTTCTTGCTCTCCTTTCAAGCAGTGCCTAGCTCCAGGGGTGCTTCTGCATCTAGATTTGCTTTGATATACCAGCATCCACAAGCTACTGACTCTGGCCTAGATAGGAATGAAGGAACAATTCTCAGAAGCCCAGGAATGCTAAAATAGCCTAGGTCAAAGCACATGGGAATTCATTAACACATTATATATATATATATATATATTTCTGGGTAGTATTTGGCAGTTGCACACTGTTATCTGTGAATCCTTCTGAGCTCTTTGCTTTTCACTAGTTGGTACATTGTGCAGTTTTTTCACATCTTTACTCAAAACCAAGCACCCTGAAGTAAGAAGACATTTGAAAAAGCAAACCTTGAGGGTTCCAGAGATGGTATTAGCCTTCTGAAGCTCTTCCCAGAGATCTGATTTAGATAAGGACACTATCTTCAAATTAGCTACCACTCATCATTTGCCCGGTATCCTAGTATTGAAAAGACAAAATCTACTCCAGGGAAGCACTTCTTTCTAGAGGAGAAGACTGAAAGAAGAAAAATAATCATGAAAGACAATGCACTGAGCTGCAAAAGGATGATTTCAGAATGTGTGGTTATGTTCCTGAGGAGCTCAGAAGCCTGGGGGAAGGAGTAATTGAGTAAATGTAACCACTGTTTTACTTGGAATAATGGTGGTTCTTTTTTTTCCCATAAAGAATAAAAAGATCTGATAAAACGGAAGCAAGCATTTGTTTAACTTACTTTCAGGTACTAGATTAGAAAATGAATATGACACCCCACTGCAGAGATCTGATTCTACAATAATATACCTCCACTAATTTTTCAAGCAGTTGGTAACACCCTTGAGTAAGTCAGTCATGGAACAGATCCAGAATATGTAATATTTATTGTCATTAAATGTAAATGTAAACTGTAAATGGCTGCATATACATCCTTTAAAAGAGTGGGGCTGTGTAAAGATTTGAATAGTTTTCATACCATTTTCCCAGCTTTGTTTCTCACCTTTCAGGATTTTCATATTTCAGCAAACACAAAACAGTAAACTGCCTGCAAATCCCTGCAAAGTCAGAAAGATCAGTTATGATAATTTACTTGAGAGCTGACACACCTTTACTGGAAATGATCCACTTTTAAGATGAAGATCAGTTTTTATGATGCAAAAGTGCAATTCACTGGCAGTTTGTAACAAATACCAATATTTTCTACTTTTGAGAAGGTCAGCAACTATCTTAAATGGGGCCTATATGAAAGATGGGCACAATCTTTTTAGCAGGGCCTGTTGTGACAGGACAAGGGGTGATGGTTTTAAACTAAAAGTGGATAGATATAAGTGAGACTTTTACAATGAGAATAGTGAAACACTGTCACAGGTTGTCTAGAGAGGTGGTAAATGCCTCATGGGTTTAGACCCATGGCTGCTCACCCCACCCCATGGGATGGGAAAAAGACTAGGGAAAAGGCAAAACTGTGTGGGTTGATATGAGGAGAATTTAATAGAACAATGCAAGATAAGAAGAAAAAACAATAAAAATAATAATAGTCATGAAACAATACATAAAGAGAGTGATACAAAATGAACTGCTTAAATCTGCACCAAGTCTTCACTAGAGGCCCTTGTGCAAAGCCTGGTCCATCCCCACCTCTACCCTTATATAGTGGTCATGACATCAAGGTATGGTATTGAATATCCCATTGGCTATGTCCATCATGACTGTGCCCCCCTTTCAGCTTCTGGTGAAAATTAACCCTATTCTAGACAAATCAGGACACCCTGTCCCTGGGAATTTTCATGGTCAGGTGGGACAGGACTCTGAACAACCTGATCTAGTTAAAAACGTCCCTGCTCACTGTAAGAGGGGTTGACTAAATGACCTTTAAAGGTCCCTTCCAACCTAACTAGATTCTATGATTCTGAAACTGAATCTGAGCAAGGACCTTGGTGCAAAATACACACATACTGATCAAACTGTTTATATGAGTCCCTCCTTGCACCTATTAAATCTTTTTCTTTCACTACAAAAATAAGGGGGGGGGGGCAAAAAAATTGTATCTATGTTTTATTTATAGAAAAAAAAAAAGCATGTAGCATGTATGAATCTCTGATTACTACTTTTCTTTGGTTTTTTTCCTCACGACTTTTTCTTTACTATTTTCTGATCCATTCATAGTGTAACCTGTTCACAGTTCAGAATCACAGAATTAAATCCTGATATGTGGAAAAAAAAAAAAATCACTTCCGAAGGCTTAAAGTACCAGCATGTCTGAGGGTACAGAAAACAGTGTGTGTCTAGCAATTTAAGGAATTAGAAAGGTTTTTCTGGATTAACGTGTAATGTATGGGGTTTTTTCCTTCCATTTTGATATGCCACTTGCCAGAACTGTTTGATGTTGTAAATTACTTGGGATTTTTAATTTCATGAATAATTCACAACTCACTGCAGTGATTCCAAAAACTCATAACACCTTATCATGCATTCATATCCCTGCTCAACACTGAAGGGAATATTGTTTTGTTTCTCAAAAGTGTTGTGATATCATGAAGAGTAAGTTTAGTTTAGCTAAAAATTAATGAAAATTCTTATGTGCTTCCATTAATTTTCTTCCTTCTGATTTTCTGTATAACACACAGGTAATCTTTTTTAACCACAGCAGCTGGTCTGAAGCTACTGTGTATTTCAATGGCCTTTCAAGCATTTATTTTATTTTTATTATTCTTATCATAATTTTGCCTTCAGAACACCAAATAGTCAGGTACTGTAATAGCTAAAGTAGATTTTTATCCCATCTGAAAATAAATTAAACTTTAAAAAATATTGCCGTCACCTTTCCTTGCACACATATGCAGAGAACAAGAGACCCAAGTAAGAAGGCAGCATACATCAAGAAAGAAAGTGATCCTGAAGTGGAAGTTTTACCACTGAGAGTGCCAAAATTGTACCTCTGATCATGGTGATCTGAGCTAGTAAGGAACAGATCTTCAAATACTTGAGTAACATTGCCAAGCCTTCTTCTGCAAAATAAGAAAATCCATGGTGCTTCAGTGCAAGGGGAGATTAGAGTTTTGCAAAACAGGAGAGAAAACATCATCACATGAAACAAAAAAATAAATGTAGTTACAGACCAAAGAGAAAACCTTAGAAATGTGCACTCTCACAATTCTTATTCATGCAATATCTCGGACAAGTCCCAGAGTAGGCAAGCAGAAATGTATTAGCTTAAGAACACCACCAAACTTATGGCTTCGGGGAGCACAGATGGGGCTTATCCTCATGTGTTGTGACAGATCAGTTCCCCACCACAGATGACTTGCTAAGTTCACAGTAGGTCTCAGAAGTCTGAAAGTGAGAGAGTCAGCTTTCAACATTCAAAGAAAGACTTGTTTCCAAATGCACATAGAGAAAGAAACATGTATCTGTCCTTCTGCTATAGTACCCCCTAATCAGGGTCAATGGGAAAAGTACAGAGGGCAGGGTATCTGCATTTTGCTGGATCATGTACAACACAGCAAAAGGATGATAAAGTGTGACTAAATTGGAACGGCAGCATTTCATTCTCTTTTTGTACTTCATGCCAAAACAAGGTAAAAAAAGAAGAAAAAAAAAAAATTTAGTCCAATATATCTAGCTGAATACCTGAAATCATTAACACAGAATCTCAGAACTTCTTATCAATTTTTAATGTTATGAATAGCCTTTTGACTGTTTTCTGTAGAGCCACCTAAGTTTATGGGTCTTTCAAGCAGTTAATATTGTTGGGATAAGATGTTAACACATTAAAACAAGGAAAGGTAATGGAATTATTTGCCACTGATGTCTATGTATAAATAAGGTGCTATTTGGAGTAATACATACCCATATTGGTGGATAAATGGTAGTGAGTTTCAGAGTCCATGTAAATTATTTGATTGATAATTAGGAGTTACATCAAATTTTATGTCAAAGCAGACACAGATCTGCTTAAGAAATTCAGAAATGCTAGAAGAATTTACCTATAGTACTGCAAAACTGTTCACTGGAGCTAATAAGACTGACTCAAATCAGCAGACAATTGAACTATTATTCCTTTGAAAATAAAGGATTAGAAACTCGTGCACCCAGATGTGGTTTCAGATGAATCTGAGACAGAATTTTGTTTGATAGACAGGGAAGGGAGTGCCTCTCTGTTCCTGACTCTAAGAAGTTAAATAAGCCCTTAGAATAGCATTCACAGCAGGTTTTCTCTGTGTCTAAGACAGTGATAATGATGAGAATAATACATTTCCCTGGTAGGGTTCCACTTAGAACACAGTGTTCTGTTCTTGTCAATTCAGATTAAACAAGATACTGCAGGATTTGAAAAGTATAGAGGGAAAGTGCAGTGAACTATAAAGACAGAATTGTACAAAAACAAGTAAACATGTGTGTCTTAGAGGTTCAGGGAAAGCTAAATAAATATCTTGAACATGTGTGCAATAAATCTGACAGGTGTGACAACACAGCTCCTATAGCCATGTGCGAACGTACCCATCCATAACATTGCTCTGTAACAGAAACTGTATACAAGTTATGTTTAAGGTTTCCCAAATACCCAGTACAAAACAACGTTTTCTGTGAATTGCTATATGAGCCATTCAGATATACAGTTTAATGGGTTTTATTTTTCAAATATACATTATACACTTGCCTCATGAACGTATCAGGGCACATTTCTGTTAAGAGTTTGACAGTTTCCAAGAGCAAAATCATGGAAATACACATTTTTTCCCTATTTAGAAAATAATTTTGAAGTCATTTTGCTGTCAATCTCTAGTCTTTTTTATGTGCTTCAGAGTGAAGGCTTGAAATGCATTTCAGTTTCTCAGCTGTCTTTTGCTAACCTCAAGAAAACTTTCAGTGTCATAAAAGCATCTGGAAGATTTTCACAGAAGAGCAGATAGGATGGGACCTCAAGAATCGTCTGGTCAAATCTCCCTTGGCAAAAACCTGGTCTGGGTAAGATGTTCCTGTGACTGTCCACTGAATCTTTAAAATATTCAATGTTGGAGAATCCATTACTACCCTGGGGATATTATTCCAATGGCTGATTGTTCTCAATCTCAGAATATTTCCTTTTGTGGAAAACTTTCCTTTGTGTCCAATAGGCAACTCCCCTGAAGTAATTTGTATCCATTGCCCCTTGTCTTTTCCATGTGACTCCTTGTAAAAAAGAGAGTTTCCATCTTCTTTGTAACCACCCTTTAAATACTGGACCATAATGATAAGGTCTTCACTAAGCCTTCTCTCAAGGCTGAACCAATGCAGTTCTCTCAACCTTTCCTCATATGGCAGGCTTCCCAGTCCTTTGATCATCTTTTTGGCCCTTCTCTTTATGGACCATCTTCAGTCTGTCCACATATTTTTTGTATAGCAGGGACCAAAACTGAATAGAGTATTCCAGGTGTGGACTAACAAGTGTTGAGGAGATTGGAATAATGACTTCTCTGTCACTGCTGGTGATGTCTTTGTTGATGCAACCCAACATCCTGTTGTCTTTGCCACAGCAGCACACTGTTCATTTGTATTGAGCTTGTTGTCCACAAGAATACCCTTCTGAAGTTTCTACTTTCCCACTCAGTTTGGTATCCTCAGCAAACCATCAGGGTACAATTAATACCATTATTCCGACCACTTATGAAGATCTTAATATCAGACATAAAATTAATGCCTGAGGGACCCCATCTGTGACAGGTTGCCAGTTTGATTTTGATCTTATGAAGACTGAAGTGAGTTGATGAGGATTGTCGTGGAGCTCAGCAGCTTTGGATGGACCAAAAAGTCAATTTTCACTCAGCTTTTCATCACAGGTCCTCTGAATGGTCAAACTGTGTTTGCACATTTTTGCAGAACAGTGTGACATCTGGAATCACTACTAGATTTTCACCTGTAAGGAGAGTTGCTGCACTTAGCAACAAGAGACAGTCCCTGGTACATAGACTGAGGTTCCATCCCTTCTTCTTTTGTTCACTTATAAGTGTTTAGGAAGATGGTGCCAGATGAGGAGTAGGTGAACAGCAACTGGGGGCTGCAGACCAGGAGATCTGCATCTGGGTGAGCTGGGGGTGGGAAACAGAGCTGGGGGGAGAGACAGAGAGAAAGAGTAGAAGGTGGCAAAAGGTGGGACAGCAGGGAGTCTGATTTGGAGAGAAGGAAACAGGTGGAGAATGGTGTTGGATGACCACTGGGTAGGATGATAAGAAGGATGGAGACATGGTGTTTGCATAGAGAGCTTTGCCTATAGTGTGCTCTTTTTCAGATCTGGAAACTGAGCCCAGAGGACACGTCTGTGAAGTGTGTGGCAAAATACATTGTCCTATTCCATGCCAGTATAATGAGGTGCCTAAACAGCTATTAAAGGCTCACAGTTGCCACTGGCTTTTTCATTAGATGATACAGCAGAAACCTGGGGAGCCAGAAGTCCTGTTTAGTAAATCCTATATCAGAGTCCATTATTCTGTCTGATTAGATATCTATGAGAAAGGGGCTGCTTTTTCCTGTGGATGTTTCATCTGCTTAATTTTAGGTTAAAAAAAACCAACCAAACCCTTATGCCTTTTAAAGAATATTAAGCTTGCAAAGTCAATTCAAAAGTTGAGAAAGAACAGAACTAACATTGCTTGTGCGGTCTGATTTTTTACAGTACCTTTAATTACAGGATCACATATCAAATTCTACAGAGCCCTTGTCTCAGTCAGGGTGGACGTGATATGTGGATGAACTGGGATGTGTGGGGATTGAGTTATGGTGCCATTAGTGTCTGAGTGTGGATTCAGGCCACCCTGACTGTGAAGCAGAGTACATGCATTTAAAACACTTGCTCTGGGATCTTAAAGATACTCAGTGATGAAGGTTAAAAGGTGAAAATTAAGCCAGCAATATATAGTAGATACCTTTACTTAACAGCAAATATTCCCATATTTGAATTAAATTAATGGTGTATGTTTCAGTTATATCTACAGGCCTCCTTCCTAACCATTAACTCTCTCATTTCCAGATTCATGCCATTACTTGTTCCTGTGGAGTATTTTTAAGAGGATATCCCATTATACACAGAGCAAATGTTTATTAAGTCACTAATGAGAAAACCTCTATCCAAATTGCCCATTTCTCTTGCATGAACTATTTTACCTAACAGATCAAGAAAACTTTACCCAAGACCTGTTTTTATAAAAAACATTTCCTTTTTATTTTAAATGGAATACTGAACTCCAGGAGCTGAGTTCAGTTTCCAGTTATCTTTTATAATTAAAA